>JABASP010001527.1:0-28371 GCA_019776565.1 Sminthurinus signatus | reverse complement strand
CGGGTCAAAAAATCGGAAAAAAGACGTGACGTCTTAAATAAATGAGCCCTTAACCATGTATCTACCTACATACGTAGTAGTGAATAAATGATGAATGTATAGTACACAGTACACCGTGTGCATATCTGTATCTGTATCTGCATCTATGCTGTATATTTTACACATTGTACACACGATATATTATGTTGCTGCGTGCTAAATATTGTGGTACAAAACAATTTATGAATCCTTGCACTTGTGCATAAATACTAGTAAAATCCACTACTACTATCTATTCGTAAGTATATCTTCCGAGCTATCTTTCCTTCCTAGTTCTTAGTGTACATCAGTCGTCAAATGTCAAATCTACACATGGTTTTGCCTTACAAGAGATTTGATTTACGGTCGTAGAAGAAAAAGGCCCATGTTTAGCACAAATTAGTTTTCAGTTTTGACGGTAACAAGTATTATAATAATTTGAACATATTCACAGCTACAGGTAATACTTTTTACAAAGAAACTGGTCGCTGGTCAAGCATTATGCATAAATAAGTCCTTGGTCCGCACTCCGAACACCGAGCACACATAAGTGGACATCTTTAGGGTACATGTATTACAAAATACTAGTAAGTGATTCAATTAAATTCATTCATCAACTCATCTTTCTTCTGAGATTACGAGATTTATGATCCACTGCTCTTGTTGTTCGTATTGTATCATAAACGCACGTACATAATATGTCATATCTATGCAACAATATATTTTATATCTACCCTGGTATATGCTACATTTTATCTCTATACACTCTGTATGTTTAATGTTTTATGGTGTGGGACATGGAACATGTGTTTCATGTTTGATTAGACAAAGGCATTCAAGTTGAAAAACGGTTCATGACAGAACCAAAAATTTCAAGGCTTTTAAATTGTATTTTGCATTGTGAGAACGCTATTGAACTTGTAGTGTTCTGTCATATTATTTATTTGCAAACAACTACCTTGTGGATTTGTAAAATAAATCCAATTCACGGAAAGATGTCCCAGCGTTACTTTGAAAAAGCAGACCATGTACAACTTTACTCGAAATACCGAGTGAAAACTCCCCCAGAATTACATCAACATGTCATCAGTTATCTCAAGGAAAAGGTACTTTTGAAATACTTGTTGATCTTTTTATCTGTGATCTAAAATCTACAGTACATGTTGGCAGTAAAAACTATATAAAAGCTCAAGTAAAAGCATTTTCAATTTTCCATAGTACACTGCAGCTCTGAATGTTGCCGTGGATGTGGGTTGTGGCTCTGGACAGAATACTTTTGGCTACTCTCAATACTTTGACAAAGTTGTGGGAGCGGATGTGAGCCCGAATCAAATTGCGGTGGCCCATGAGCAAAAGAGTGAACAAACTGGACATAAAAATTTCGGTAAAAATAATAAAAAATGTTAAACAAAGTCATGAGACATTCAGCCTGATTCCGATTGAAGAAGTGCACAATTTATTTTTTTTTTACTCAGGGTGTCTCCAGCAGAAAAACTGGATTTTCTAGAGGACAATTCAGTTCAGTTGGTCACAGTGAATACTGCACTTCACTGGTTTGACATCCCTGCATTTTTCAACGAAGTTCTCCGTGTTCTCAGTCCAAATGGTGTATTGGCCATTTCTGCCACCAAACTGCCAGTGATTCTCAGTTGGGAAAAAAATCCCAGTAAAACCGAGGACCTGACTCGAGTCCTTCAAAATGTATGTTGTTCTCTGAAATACTTTGTGGCTTTAACATTATTACAAAAAAGAAAAAATACTTCATGTGTGTAGTGTGTAAATTCTGTCGATAGGAATCAACAGAGAATATTATAGAAGTTGAAGCAGTGTCTGAAATCAAACTGCATGGGAAACTGCAAGGGTAAAATCGAACCGGAAAATTTTGTAGATCTTTACAGGTATTTATTCTGTCTTGAAACGTCTTTCGTAATTTGTACAACAAAAAAAGCTTCAAAAGTTTTATGATCCATGAGTTTTATGATCTCGAAAATAAATTGCTTTTGAATAAATATACTAGGACCCAAGACCAATTTTTTGTGGAGCATCAGAGGACTTTGGAAGATTTGATGATGAAAAAGATGAGTTATACAAAGTATCAAAAATTTCGAGATGATAATGGCGAAGACGAAGCTGAAAAACTGTTGACTGATTTGCGAGAAAGGTACATAGAACACGGATCAGAATCAAGTAATGTCATGTGTCGCTAATAAGAAAACTATTGTTGAGTTTAATTGTAATTAGTTGCCTTTTGTTATTTCATGTTTGTCCAGGTTGCGCCAAACAATTTCTGAGGATTTGGAAGGAAGTGAACAGTCAGAGAAAATACTTTTTATAGAAAAAACCTTTATCTTTTTGCTTCTCTGCAGAAAGCCTGCAAACTACCAAACATTTAAATGATGGGACGAATACATAAATAAATAACAAATGTTCCTCCTTGATCAGTTGCCATGAGTGTGTTTTATTTCATCTTATTCTAATTCTCATTCACAGTTTTATATTTTCTTCTTTAGCCAAAGTTTTGATTAGGAGTTGTAGTCAATTTTGAATACAATTTATTTACGGAATTCATTCAGGACGATTTACACAGATGGAAATGAACTGGTGATACTCCACAACAGCAACACGGTGGACGTTGTCACAGATGTCAAAGACGGCTGATGGCTGACG
This sequence comes from Sminthurinus signatus, assembly GCA_019776565.1. NCBI lineage: Eukaryota > Metazoa > Arthropoda > Collembola > Symphypleona > Katiannidae > Sminthurinus > Sminthurinus signatus. The sequence continues at coordinate 25,686 of JABASP010001527.1, read as the reverse complement.
GGATTTGTATTTAAATTCTAAGGAAAGCACAAATACCAACTGGGACCACAGGGTCAGTCCATTTACAGCCAATCGGCCGAATGTTTGCGGGGTCATTATAACCACAACACTCTTCACTGGTATTACACACTTCGCCTAACGGAGTACAGAATGGCGGTTCCTGCAAAAATAGACAAAACACAAATCATCTTTTACCCAATGATACTTTTTTTATCCTTCGCTCCTACACACTATAATAAAATCCGTATCCGATGGCGTCATGTGGTGAGTCAGGATCTTAAGAGAAATGGCTATTACTCTGGCTAAGAGAAATGGATACAATTTTACAAAAAATACATTTAAGGCCCGTCATGTGACGGGCGCGCATACTTGTTATTCTATATAATTAAATTATAGCATACTGTAAAAATTGTACTGTAAAAATTTACATCTCGACCATATTGCGGACTTCTTGCAAGTCTTGCAGAATCCTGATGAGAAACTGCAGCTGAACTTGACTGGTGGATCAACACCAAGTTCCACAGCAAAATAATGAAAAAGATTGCAGCTGGAGATTTGAAAGACATCTTTGTCACTAAATATTTTTTGGGGTGATTTGACAAGAAATATGAAGACTAAAAGTTGCAAAACACAACTCGGTGTTTTTTCTTCTGATTCAATCAGTTTTGGATATTTCAAGCTAAAAGCTAATAGCAGAAAGAACCTTATAATTTGACAATTGTTACGATTACTTATGTTTTTTTTTATTGATTTTCACGCTTTCTAATGACTATAATTCATACATTTCATTGTCTATTAACTAAACAATGCAGGCGCATTTAACAAAGTTAACTACTAATTACTCCATTAAAGATATAAACATTAAACAGTACTAAAAACAAGAGTTACATTACTGAGATAATGGGTGTCACAGCTCTAAGGGGATCACAAGTTTGCATTCACAGTGAAGGGAAATGGCTAAATGGGACCCCTTTCCTGCTTTCTGGGCCCTCTGTTCTCGCTTTTTGCGTTCCTTTTCGATTGGTGCTCGAGACATTGGCCTCGTTTGCCTTCTCTAGAACTGCTACTGACCGTCAATCAATTTCAATAATGAATTTTCATGCTTTTGATTTGAATGCTGGATAAAAAATAATAAAGATTTACATTTGTCATGAAGTCAATTTGCTACGGCCATTTTTCATTTTCTTTTGCTACATTCTGAATTTTGACTGGTGGCTCATGTCCTTTGAATGAGTAACAAATCCACAGCTTTACGTTTACATTCAAACAAGAATAAGGTTTTACTTTGGAAATAAAACATAAATTTTCTACAAATGACTTCAAGTGCGAGTTTAACCAGGTTGGGTTATTGCATAATATTTTTCTGGTTGTGGCTAAACCTAAGACATGATAATCATACCAAGTTGCATACTCTTTAGGATTCAGGATTTGGTAGGGATGTGAAAAAGGAGTTATATTTTTTGTACAATAAAAGGTCTACGTACTACAGTGAAAATACATGACCATTGCACATTGTACACACTACAAACTACATACATTCACAAGCATGTGCAATGTGGAATGTACATCCTTGAAGCGGTTGCTAGGCAGAGGAGTTAAAAGTCCTTCGTCCCTTGGATTATATTTAACCATGTCTGGACCTTATCCGTGTAGGTACAGATTTGTGCACAGCTGCGATCCTTCTTTCTCTCTCTCTTCCAGTCTCCCTCTGTCTCGGCCCTTTAACTTCCATTCTACTTTGCTCCAAATTTCAAACCCCAAAATTGAGAAGCAAAAGAGATTTTATTTTTTATTGGAAAAAAAAGTTTTTTTCAAAACAACTAAATTTAACACTAAAAGCCCTTGGCAGCTAATTTATTAACATTAAAGAAATAAACCACATTTTACAATTTTCATTCTCTGTTCAACTTTCATTGTTAATATTTGACGTGTCTTTTCCCTGTTGTGTTTGTTGTGTCTGTGTCTATTTGACTTATTTTCCTTGACATTGTGTTCTGGAGAAATACAGTCTTACAAGCCCATTTTAAAACTTGTCGTTTATTGTATTCCAAGTTTCAATCTTCCTACAAAATAAAAATCAACTGAGTTTGAGAACAGTCACCAGAATATTATGGCTCTTCCCAGTTCTTCTTCGTCAACCACAACAGCCACACTCGAAATCCTCGACGAAGATGATGCTGTCCAAGTTGTTTTCCCGGACAAACGGAGGGTTTTATCCGACATGAAGGCGATTGTGGATTACCAGGAAACTCAGATTCATATGGCTCACAGGAAAATGATTCAAGCGGAAACTCAAGTAGCTGTAGAAAAAAACCGGGTTGCAGAACTTCAAGTACAAAATGAACAGTTGAAAAAGAAACTAGAAGAGGCGGAAGGATCTGTAATTACGATGCAATTGCAAGTTGAACAGGTGGAAGATAAAAGATAAGACAGATGAATTTTATATAAAATTGTTAGTTGTTGTCCTTGGACATGTTTAAATCTATGTAAATGAGATGCTCTACTTTTATTGTTTATTCATCATTCACCTTTTATTTTCTTTAGGAAATGACTGAATATAAAAGTCAAATTGAGTCATTGAAGAGCCAAAATCAAACTTTGCAAAATAGCCGGAAAGAGGGTCAAGAGCACGTGCACTCTCTGTTGAATATGGCCAAAGGGCATGTGACTGACGTTCGTACATTTTGGAAGAATTTCAATGACACGAGCAAACACCTGATTGCCTGTTTCCCTGGAAATGAAACCTCATCTACATCAGCACCGCCAAAATCAGCTACAACTTCTGGAGAAAATCCCACAGCCAGCTCAAGTTCAAGTTCAAATTCAACAAACTCGAATGAAATTAATAATGTGGAAGGAGTAAAAGAAGCTCCACTACCGGTTTTAAAATTGACAAGTCCGGCGGATAAAAGCAGAGGCAAAAAGAAGCGGCTTAAAACTAAATCCACAGAGTGGAGAATGGCAAGAATAGAGAGTCACATAAAAAGTTTGTCCCCAGAACTAATGACTCCTCAAGAACGGGCTCTGCTTGAGACCTACGTAAGTTTTATTCAATTCAAGTTCCTTGTATAATTTTACGTACGATTTGCTAACTCTGTTTATCATAATTGTTTACCAAAATTTATTAAATTTTGCAGATGAGGTCCGTATTTGGTCCAATTCCAGCTCCAGCTAAAGAGCCTGAACAATCTACGTCATCAACAGCAATAGCAATAGCTTCCGCAATCAAACGGACGATTTCCGCTACAGTGACTGAAGCTGGAGATGAAGCAGCTAAAAGATCAAAAAACTAACCAAAAGTCCAAACGTTTCATATTTTACACATATATGTAAAATTATTTATTTATTTATTTTGTAATTGTATTAGCGCAAAATACAATTAAACATCTTTTTTAAATGTGCATTTAATGGTCTGCACAATGTGCAGCAAAGTTTTCTACACAAAGCTACACGGTTTATAGGGCTATAATTTATAGCCATGTTCAATATAGTTACTATTTTTATGTATGTTTGTAATTTGTAATTTTTAGCCCAAATAAACAAATAAAAATTATTGTGCTTTCTGATTAAATGTAATCCCACTGAAAATACCTAAAGGATCAAGAATAAAAAAACAACAACATTGATTATTTTGTAGGCCATTGTCGATATGTTTCCTGTTTTGTGTTTCATATCGTGTTATTTGGTTCTCCACGTGTGTCTAGTTTCTAATTTACTTTCTGTTAGCTTTTTGTTTGTTTGTTTTAACTTTATTAACGTGCTAAATCATTCAGTACAAAAGTATTGATTTCCAAAGACGAGCACAAGCTTCTCCCACGTGTTTCTTGTCGACGTACTTGTTTTGGATTTTCGTTTCTGGTTCTTGTGTTTGTTGACTTTTAGCTCTTGACTCGAGGATAATGTTGACAACGTGTCCATGTCCGTGCTCATGGATAATTGACATTAAGCTCGGGGAACGCGGAACATATTTGCGTATTTGCGTATTTGATGTGGCCTTTGTTTCGTTTATGCGTAGAAAGTCGAAAGTAGATGGCTGTAGAAGTTGACTTTATCAACTTCATGTTTACCATAAGCCACGGGTTCAGAAAGCAGAAAGGCGTAAATCAAGGAAAAGTAATAAACACAAACAATAATGTTTTGTTTGTCTACTCCAGTTCACAGTCAGTACGATTTCTACGCATTAAAAGAAAAAATCTCAAATATTCGTAGGTAAATCGCTTTTTAGTCTTCAGTCCAATCAAACTTCTCAAGCAGTAAAAAGTAACAAAAACGAAGACGACTAAAAGTATAAAAATGTTGACTAGACAAGAAAATAAATGGAACTTTGCTTTTCTAAAATTCCTCTCCGATTGGAATTTTCTTCCCATTTCCGTAGATGAAAAATCAGGAAGGATTTCAAGACAAGGGAAAGTTCTCAAGCTTTATATTTGGCATTTTGTCTTTGGCTTGGACGTTTTTCATTTGCTTTACGGATTGATTCGCTTCGCTCAACTGCTTCTTTCTCCAAACAAAAGTCAAATGATGGATCAAGTATACATTCACTCTCTCATTATTCCATACGGAGTGATAATTTTCTGGGGTTACCAACTTTTCATCAAACGACCAAATGACACTGTCATGTTCTTTAATCAACTTTTCAACCATGAAATCACAAAAGGTATATCAGTTTTTACTGTAAACAAGTCTTAATCATAATTACCTGTAGTCTAAAACTATATCTGTATTGCGTATTACTGTCTATATTTGTTGTCCTGTTTCAGCTTCACCACGGAAAATTTTCACCTGGGATTTCAAGTACAATCGTCATGAGCTCCTCACACTGAGTATTCCTTTCGTCATCGTTGCGGCTGGTTCTCTTTTGTCTCTAATTTTCCTGACTGATCCGAATCGGATGTGGATTTTGTACAGTGTCGTTCCCCTAAAATTTCAGCATTGGGCTCTATTTCTCCTCTTGACCGGTGTTGATGCATTCTTCCTCTTTCGCTTGATAGCCAATTTCAGCTTTTCTTTCTTAAATCAAGCACTCTTCTTGCAAAAATGTCATGTCACGTTCCTTTCATTTCATCACATTTTAGGGTTTGTGCACCCCCGTTTTACTTTAAAGATTTAAGGAAATTGTAACTCAACTCATCTACTTTTACACATATGGTTATTTGATTTTTTTTGTGCCTGTTTTATTAAATTCAGAAGGAACTCGATTGAACTGCCTCGAGCGAGTGAGGTTGAGCATCTACTAAAACAAATGCAGAGTCATTTTCTCTACATTCGTTTCTTCAACCACATGTACGCTTACATCATCTTCACTTGGAAACAAATTGCACTGGTCTATGGAATTTACTCGGCTTTCTTCGCAATTCGCTACAATTTCCAGTATCCATTCACCGCTATTTTTGCCACCTACGCTCATTTGTCTCTCGTAGTCATCCACGCTCTGGTGTATGAACGAGCATTCAAAATACCCGAGAATTGGAGAAAGGTCAAAAGTCAATTGAGAGACAGCGCCATCTTGTCCACCATCAAGCAGTATGACACTACAGGAAAAGCGGGACAGTTTCAAAAGGAAATTCAACGGATCCCAGACGTCGGAGTGAAAGTTGGAGATTTTCACATGTTGGAAAGGGGAAGTACACCAAATTTCCTGGGGTTTGTGGTGTCAAGTGTTGCCAGTCTTCTCATCACATTTCGATAGATAGGAGAAAAGGTTAGAGAAAAAATTCAAGTTTAACCTATTTTCCAGTAAAATGATAAGGTAAAATATATTTTTGAAGCTCCAGGGTAAATAGGATGAAATTCATCTGATGAATTTTGATACTTTAATCTTGAGTTCTGAGTCTAAAAATTAACCAAAGACACGGAAATTAACCAAAGTATAAATATACTTTTACGTAGTTTATTCTTATTTTGAAAACAAAACGACTAACCGTGACAAAAAATCAGAGAGTTATACAAATAACAAATACAAATCGTATTAAACACCAATTGAATGAACATGATTGTGTTTACAGTTGTCGTTTTCTACTCTTCATCATAAAGTGGGCTCTTTGAATTTTCATTCTCCACTTCACAACTGTATTGAGTATTGAGGCGTTTCCTTGAATCCGGATTAAGCGGGACAAGTGCAAACTCCTTCAAGACGAGGATTAACCATTTTACATTTGGCATTCTCCACACACTGATGCTCAATTGACAATTAGCACCAACAAGTCCTAGACATTTCCGATACTTTTCACTGTACTGGGCAAACTGATTACACTGACATTTGGAATCCAGACACTCTAGTCCTGCGACAGTATCGCATGGAATGGAGTCGGAATCTGAAGTAGAGCGGTACGGACTACCATAAGCGAGCTCACAATTTCCTCGTGGGTTTTTAACAAAGCCATCTTTACAAGAGCAGTAACCAGCTTCGAGTGGTTCTTCCGAGAATAAGACACATTCCGCATTCTCGATACAGGACGTCAGTGAATTGCAAGGGCCATCAACTTTACTCATGCAGGTTAAAGTTGAGCTGTTGAATTCCTGCCCTTCATATGGGCAGCGACATCTCTGTGCATTTATGCCACATACTAATTCATCGATGCAACCATTTGTAGAGTGATGAGTGATGAGTGTTACTTGAGACATGAGAATTAAGACAAGAGAGCGACAAGAGAAAAAGTCAAAGTCAAAGGGGAAATTCTATCTAAAACCTCAACCACACACATCATCACATTCCATACTCCACACTCTACACATCGCACATACATTTAACGCTTGAATCTTGAGTCTTGAGTTTTGAGTGTATTTTGTTTACTCTTATATTTGTATTCATAATGCATAAAATACAAGCATCTTTCTACTTTTAAACTGCTTTTTAAATGCCCAAATCATGTGGGTCATGAGATACGGGTCCTGCTAACATCTAACATCAACTCCTAACAGCTCAAAACTAACAGAGAAACGGGAGGAATTGAAAAACTGTTTACTTTTTACTTTTGAAAATAAATAAACAAATACCATACATACACCAATCCAAGTGTTTCAATGAAATACATGCCCTTAACATTTCTAAACCTCTCCTTCTCCTTTTCAAATGTCAAAAACACCTTTTTCGGATTTTATACTGGAAAAATAACGGAGATCGGCTATAGTCACATGACCCAAAGGTACAAAATGTACCAGGGACCAGGGGACATGTAAAAAATTACGAAGCGAGCGCAGGATGTGACATCAACTTTGCCAGGTGGTTAGTGGTTATGTACGACTTTCGGCTGCGGTTATCCCGAGGTTTCATCGTAATCTACTTGTACGCTGCACACTGACTTTTTCATTGGACTAAAGATTAAAGAATGAGTTTTTAAGCTTTATCAAAGTATTTTTTACATATAAAATCTGATTTTATACTACGTAAATGAAAATTTATATTTTTAGAATCTGATATTCCCCCATAATCGTAATGATAATAATATTTTGGCTCTCTCCGCTGACGCTATACAGTGTACAGTGTTATATGAATATGATATGGTATGATGATATGTTATGGGATGGTGTTTGAAGATCTTGAGTCTTGAGTCTCGAGTCAAGTCAAAAGTAATAATAAGTGAGTCTTTTCTCACTTGTAGACAGTCATATTCATAAAAACACCCATTTAATACCAAGTACCAAAATTCACACATGCGACTCTCAGACTTTTCACTTTATAATCAATGTGTGTGTGTTTGGATTTGGATGTGAATCTGAAAGTTAGGTATATATGTATACACTAGATATTGCACAGAAAGATAAAGGATAACCATGTGAAACATGTACAATGTACAGCGTAAAGTAAAGTATGACACATATACAAACTAAAAGTATTTAAAAAACCGTGTGTTCTTCTTCAAAACTCGAAACCCAAACTTCCTCTACAGCCTACTACCTACGTAAAAACCTACAAGTCGGTAGAAATATTGTAAAAAATGGAAAGATGTGACGGATTTATTGCTCCGTGGATTTCTTCATCATAGTCTTTTCCTTACGTGTTTTCTTCAACTCTCGACTTTCAATTCTCGGCTCTCGATTCTCGATCCTTTTCAGATAGATGGATAGACATTTTTCTAAGATGAGTTTTTAAAATTTTTCATATGTATATTATGTCTTTTGTGCTCACCTCCGTCTGCTGTGTTTTTTGCCATAAAAACGTGAGGAAAAAAAAGTACGAGAACAACAACAGCGTAAAATAGTGTTTTTAAACAATTTTATAGAACTTTTGTTTTAAATATATAGTTATAAGTTCATGTACATAATATACAATCATAATATACAATGTTTTTGCAATCTTGGAGCAAAAGTGCAAAGTGAGTTTGTTCTTTGTAAGACATAGTTTTTATGTACTGACATTGGTTTTTTTTTTCAATCAAACATTAGGATTTATCATGTGTTTTGAGTTTTGAATAACAATATTATACACATTTTGATTATAATGTTTTTATTTAGACTTGTTGAATTGGAAAGTCAAAGTCAATATGTCGCTGTTGATTGTTGATGTCAGATGTTGATATCGATGGTCAGTTGTCAGTTGTCAGTTGTGCAGTAGTTTTTGTATCCTGTATAATGTATCATATGTAGACGGTAGATTCAGACTTGCTGAATTTCATCTCTAGGTTGACGTTGGTTTTGGTTGGTTGTAGGAAGAACTAGTCTAGAATTATTACAATAGAAATGATAAGGGCAGGGAGGCAAAGATTGAGGATCATGTACAAAGTGGGTGAAGAAACGAAACAAACAAGGGAAATTTAATACACATTCTTTTATATAATATATATATAGTTTTTGACTTTAGTTTTTGAGGAGATTGGAAAATCATAAACTAAGTGAATGATGATAATGATAAATAAATAATTAAATAAATGAGGGATGAGGAAATACATAAAGGAGGAGAGGATAAAATGATAATATTTATTGATGAGTGTCGAGTGATGAGTGATGAGTGATGCATGAGTGAGTGAGTGAGTGAGTGTTTTAACTCGTAGCTCTCTATTTCTTCACAGTAATGTTGTAGGGGCTACCCGGGAGGGGGAGGCCGTCAAATTTGATATGCAATTTGTAGGCTCCAGCTACAGTGGGTTTGTAAACAACTTTGATGGTGCCGTCAGGAGCATTTTTAAAGGAGATCTCAGGCTTGGAAGGTCCTTCCATGCTACATTGGAGGCCGCTAGTAATTCCAGCTTCTCTTGCATCCACATCAATTTCATTAGAAAGCATGGCCTTTCCTTCTTTGGTTGCACCGCTCACCTTAATCTTATCCACAGCTTGTTTCTTATCTCCAAGAATTTTTACCTTGAATGGACTACCTTCGATATGTTTATCATTGAATTTGATATGGATTTTGTATTCTCCGGGTACGGGGGCTTTGTACGTGGCATCCACACTTCCGTCTTTTTGAGTAGTTAACAAACATTCTACAACAGGGATGAACAACAAAGGATTATACTTTAATTTTTCCACACATAATTCACTATCTAAATATAAATAGTATTTTTTGAATGACATGTAACATGTAATATGTAATCCGTAAATTTTACCGGGTTTGCTAGGCCCATCAAATGCCAAGGCGAGGAGAGACACGTTATGTCCTTGCATATGAATGGTGAATTTGTTGGGGGCCTCTAAAAATAATAAAAAATCAAACAGAAACAGGAAATCAAATATTTATCATCATTTCATTTTTTTATTCCAAAAGTGTCAACTGTTGACTGTTGACTGTCGACAGCATTTTTCATTTGTATTTTTTAGAAACTGACAACTTGTCTAAAGGGACAATTTACGCCCATTTTAAGAAAAGGTATTATGTCACCACGCACTTTATCTATTTTTACAACATGACGTTTTGAATATTGAATATGAGCCGTGAAATTGACAGAAAAGTCAATAAACAAAAACAAATAAATAAATACAGTACAGTATTTTCTCTCTTTGGTTGGATTGGTTGTGAGCTATGAGTTGTGATTCATCAGTATTTTTAGTAAAAGAAAAAGATCGTAAAATGCATAAGGTCTAAGACAAACGTAGCATTAATGTTCACGTTTCACAACGCAAGGTATTCAAATGCTATATTATTCAACAAAGATTTCATGAACTAACATTAAAGAACACGTTAAATGTTCATTATGAAACAGATGGAAAAGTTGGAAAAGGTCCATATAAAATATAAAATACGCGTTTACATTTTACATTGGTTAGTTCCGGATGTTTTTTTCATGATATTCTTGATGCGGATAACTTTAAAATCTCAATCATTAAAAGCTTCTCTTGTACTAGATAAATAATACTTGAATCACTTATTGATAATTGATAAATCTTCAAACAAAAGAAGCTAAATATTATTATTATGTACTATATTATACTAACCGGCAAACCCGCTTTGAAGGCCAGTTCCCTTGGCAGTAATTGTGGTATTCATTTTTATTCCGGAAAAAGTAGATGAACACTTGCTATCACTCTCACTCTAATGATTTTGGCACTGAAAAAAGAAATTCAATAATCAATCAACTGATTAAAATTTACACTAGTAAAACTTCCTGGCTTTAGCACACAAAAGATAAAAGACCAAAAGTCTTTTCTACAAGTCAAACAGACACACAAAACACACAGAGAGAGAGAATAAAACACTTTATTGTCAAAATGAAAAATGATCTTGGAAGTGAACTGCGGAAGAGGAAACTACATGAAGAATGTAAATAGAAAACAGTGGAAAGAGAAGAGACACAAAGTTGCCGTGTGTAAGTGTAAACTGTAAACGTAATGTAGAAAAATGTAGAATAATTGCACTGTCAAGATAAGTCCGTGTGAATAAACTCGATAAACACAGGAACAACCAATATTTTTCTCTTTTATTTCGTTTCTCCCTTTGAGTTGGCTTTTACTTTTTACTTTTACTTTTTTAACATGTGTAAACAAAAACAAGATTACTGAAAGTGAACTTGAAATATTATATCAAGCAAAATCTGGAACTCAGAATCCAGAATCCAAAATCCAAAATCCAGAGTGCAAAATGCAGAATGTCACACACTTGTACATTGTACACACAAAGACAGCTTTATTGACTGTCCAAAATCTCCAAATAATTCCAATTAGTAACTCCAATTAGTTTCACTTACACTCGGTGCCTTATTTTCACTCTTCCCTTTCCACTTTTCACGGATACTCACATAAAAAAAACATACACAACTAATTGATACTATTTGATACACAAGACACGCGAGATAAAAACCCACTGGAACGAAGAAACCGAGAATTTGTGAGAATGAGAAAAAGAGAGAATTTGAGAGAAAGAGAGAAGAAATCCAAAAACTTTTACTTTTTACTATTTACTACACACTACACACTAATTGCCTAATTAGCTTTATTTTAAAAAATAGAGGAAGGAAGTAGAAGCATTACACCAGAGCAGAGTTGGGTTGACTCCTTGGATTTGAATAGACGACTCAGATAAAACTGCAAAGTGTTGTGAGGAAACAACTCGTCTATAATAACTTGACGGTTGTTATGTACACAATACACAAGTGAAATTTCTTTAGAGAGATGGATGGACAGAGTGACAAAATTGAACACTTCACTCTTTGAGTATGAACTATGAACAAGTAAATTGTAGTAGTAGAAGTATAAGTAATATTTGTAGTAGACAAGAGACAAGGTTTGTACTATGCAGTGTATTAGGTATGCTGTATATTCGTAATTCGTAGATTTTTTAGCATAAAATCTAACTTGACTTTTGACTTATTGGAACCTCATTGACTAAAGAACTGCAACTTTGTCTCACTTTCTGACTTTAATTGGATGCATATGCATGTACAGTCTCGAGTCCGTAAATCATGTACAAGATGGACCATGAAATCAACTTTTGACGAGATTCTGAATCTCTCTCTCTCTCTCTTTCTCTTTCTCTTTCTTTCTTTCTTCGGTTTTAAAACTGGTTGTATATATTGTACATGTGGAAAAAAATGTCTCACCTGAGGAGGAAATGGAAACAGTGTGACGGCACTGCTGTATAAGAACTGAGTTAAGTGAGTCGAGTGCAGTTGAATTTCAGTTTGGTGGGCTTCCTCGCCAGCACCAGCATCGGCATCAGCATCAGTATCAGCCTGTTCTTCTTCTTCTACTTCTCGTTGTGGATGAGGATTTTTGCATGTTTCGAAATAAAAATTAAAAATAGACCTCTTCGCCATTTTTGGGTGTCGTAACTATTTACCAAGATATGGGACGGAATGTGGAAGAAAACTTGTAGGCGGAAACACCATCAACAACCAGCAACCAACACGAACCAAACCAAACCAAACCATTCCCATTGCATTGCATTACGCTTCGTTTCCTCGTTTCTCGTCTTTTTCTAAAATCTCCCTCTCTTCTTCTCTCTTCATTCCCTTCATCTATAAAGCATAACATAACATAACATAACACACATGATGGATCATATTATATCATTTCATATCGTCAATCGTCATAATGTGAGGAAAACGAGGGAAACCTAAAGAAGTGAAAAGAGACTTGAACCACCACAACAAAATGCAAAATTCAAAATTCAAAAATTTCATTGGCTGCAGTTTGTAAGTTTGTACTTTAGTAGTTGGTTATAGCTTTTGGCCCTCCTGTATTTTCTGTACTCTTTCTCAAAATCTCTTGATGTCAGTTGATGCTTTGAAAGAAGAACAAAGAATAAAAAGTATAGTTTATACTGCAAAAAGTTGGACGTAGATATTATAGATATCAGTTGCAATCTGAATGTTGCAAAGCACAGACGCACAGACGAAATAAAGAAGCGGGGATTTTACGATGCTCTCCTTTTTATTCTCCGTCTTCCTGCTTGTTCAGACTTGAGACAGAGTTTTGAGTTTAGATTGGAAATAAAGCACAGCTGTTGCATACATATGTATCTTTTGCACAGACATAGACATACAGAATGTAGAGAGTAGAGGAAAAATGGAGGAGCAGAGAATCAGAAAACAACATCACTTCAATGGATTGAAATTTACAGCCAGTTTCTTCTTCTTCTTCTTTTTACACAGGCTATAAATTATACCAACTGTGTGTGTTGTGTGTGTAGGTATTTTTAGGGTTGATTGTCGTGTTCCTCATTCTGTCTCATCTAGTATCTAGTATATTTTTTCCCAATTTTTTTTTATTTCATTCCGCCATCCGCCAAGCTAAACCAAAGCAAGAAGTAAGAAGCAAGAACCAAGATCATAGCCAAGTCGAACACCTTTTTTTCTTCTTCTTCTTCCATGTTTCACTTTTCCTCTTCCTCCTTCTTGTCTTTTTTGTTTTACTAACCTCCAATTCTCGCATGAAATAAAGGACACACAATCAAAGACATGAGACACGAGACCATCTTATAATATGTACACACATTAAACAGTAAAACAGGCGAGTGTAGAAAAAAGTATTCTTTACTTTTCCCTATTCACTATTCACTAGTCACTTCCATGTTCCATGTCACAAGTCACAAGAAAAGAGAAAGAGGCAAGAAATTGAGCTGTTGAGCTGTCATGTTGTGTGTGTGTTCTGTCTTTTTTTCTGTGTGTTCAATGTGCACAAAAGCTTTTTATTAGCGTTACTTCTGGCTGTTGTTTTTGTATTTTTTATATAGTTATCAACAACCGCTAACTGCACTATTATCTATTATATATTCGTATATTTGCAGATTGCAAAGATAAAACATAGTAATGAGGATTGAGTATTTAGCATTTAGTAAGGTCAAAAATTTAATGGGGCGAAATTTAATGAGCTGCTCATTCCTCATTGCTCATGCTCGTGGTTTACCATTTATTTACCATTCTCCATCTACCACATGAATAGTTTTAGATAAATATCTTTTGGTCACTGTTCACTGTTCTCGATGACAGTTTGTGTAAAAGTATTGGCATTTATGAGGAGAAAAATGCCTCATTTTCAATTTTGTGTACCTTTTTTTAGTGGTTTGACGTTTGACGGTGTTTTTTTGTTTATGAAAAAAGACTTTTTATTATATCGTACGCATTTTAAATTTTAACTGTAGTTTGTATGTTTTGGACATTCTTTCTTCAAAGGAATTTCCTAGTAAAACTTAAAAAGCATCCGGTTCATTTTGAACGATTAACGAGTTATCAAAGAAAGAGAAATGGTTTACAGGCTTCATGAAATTTTTCAAGTTTAAAGCAACAACAACAGTTTTTCCAGATCCTGTCGTCTTCACTCGTTGCATTTTACTTCTTTCATCGTTTTTGGAGTTTAAATATCAACTTTCAAAATTCAAAATATTTTACAAGTCTTTTCTTGTTTTTTTTTTCCTTTTTACAGTTATGATAAGTCGCATCGAATACCTATGTGTTCATCAAACTAAAGTACTGAAAAAAGGGCGTTGATTTTACGGTTGTTAGGTTATGTCATCATTTCAAAAGTTAGGTATGAAGTATGAATGCATAATATGCAGATGAGTCAAAGGCAGAATATTTCGAGAGTCCTTGAGGTGTGAGATACCTATATTAAAATTTCATAGCAATAAGATTTTTCGGTTATTTAGTTTTTTCTACTAGACCTGATTCAAAGTGAGACATTGAGAAAATGTGAAAAAAAACTTGAAGACTTTAGCCTTTAGCTTTAGACTAAGAATTTTGATTTTGACTGCCAACGAAAACAGCTACAAAAGTCAAATTTAATTACGCACAACTGATAAGAAATAAGAAAAGAGGAGTAGTACATTTATTATTATTATGACTGTAGTCTGTGGTGTGATAAATATCATGATGTGCTAGAAAATTTTAAGCATTTACTCTAGACTCTAGAATCTAGACTCGGCACACCGCTTTTGAGTTTTGATTTTTTGATGACATTGGACATTAGAAATTCCTTGCCGCAAAATTTCCTTCATGTCTTCATCCACTGCTGAGCATCAAAGGACTAGATCTACAATCTACAACAGATTGGTTTTGGGTTTTTTTCTACAATCTACAATCTAAAATTCCTGTAGCATATTTAGATGTTTAGATATTAGAGTGTACTTGGAATATAAATATTAAATATAGACACTTTTTAGAATTTAAAAAAATTATGATGGTTTATGGTAGATGAGAAATATTGTACAAATGTGTGATTGTAGTAAACATTTTTCATTGCCTGTTTTCAGTTTTCAGCCTCTTAAAACGTTCTTTATTCTTCATTCTCAAGACTCGAAATAGTTTACGCAACTGTTCTCTTTTCTCTTTCCTAGATTCTAGAACACGTGGATAGTATTCAATCATGGAAAAACGGTCATACTCAATCTTACTCACAAATACGTGTAGAACGTACAATTCTGTCTGTTAGTAATTGTGACTGCACATGATATGATTTTTAATATTTTTGCAATGCATATATATTGTACATTATAGTTTATAGTACCTGTGTATAACGTATAAAGTGTGGACTAAACTGCGTTCTTTTTACTGAGTACGTGTGAAATTTTTGAAGAGAAAGTCATTTTATGCGGAGGAAGCGGTAAGTTAGCCTATATACATTTGTACAGTGTACAGTGTACACTGTACAGTGAGCACAGTAATTTTTTACCTCCTCTTTACTTAATGTTGTTAATTTGTTAGGGAGAATGCAGTTTAAATGCCAGAAAATGTTGAATTTTCCATCGTCACAGTACAACAAGACAACTGACTAACGTTACAATTTTGAAAATAAACTAGATAAATGAACATCTGGAAGCGTTATGGAATGCCAAAACAGAAAAATTATGTGATAAATGTCACATCATACAACATAAAACATAAAGAATAAGGGCATGATGTATGTCGTCTGCCTCGCTCTTTCTATGTCACAAGGTCATTTGTTTTCCACAATTTTTTGTTACTTTATTACAGATTACAGATATAGTTTGTAGTTTGTACTTTGTACACTTTATGCTTCATGTATAGCTATTTACTTTTGTACTTTGTATAGATCACAAACTATTCAATGACATTGTCTAAAACCATAAAAATTTTACTAAAATGATAAAATTCCTCGATGCCACGTCCAAAACATTTTGTATTCCCATTTTTTTATAATATAAAAGATAAAAGTGCTTCTACATTCTACATAATAATACATATAATGTCTAGCCTCTAGTCCTAAATACTAAATGTATCCCAAGTCTACCAAATGAAGATCCTACATAGATAATCTATAGTTTCCTGATTTTACCCTGAAAAATGTGTTTACTTGAAAACATTGAATGGTGATTTTTTTAAAAAAAATCCTACAACCTACAACCTTTCCATATTCCAAATATTTTATATTTTATTAGTTTGCCTCCTCAAATAAAGAGGAAATGTAAGTTATGATATATTATTATCTGTAGTATAATATCTGTGAATCGGATGATACTAAGTACTAACGTAGCAAAAGCAGTAGTTTAGAAAACACGTTGTTATGTTTAATAAACACAAAAATAATAGTCTCATACTGTATTGAATATTTTGATTATTTGAAATATTCAATTCAAGCATCATTTCAAATCGCAATTCAAATTGCGAGTTTTGGTTGTAAGAATGAAAATAAACAAAAACAAGTATCAAAATCCTACATACATTTGCATACAAAATACGAAATACAAACGATGGTGAGACATATGGTGAAAGTACATAGTAAATATGCACCTACTGTACATTGTGCATAGTACATACGAATAAAACACGTAAACAGTAAACAATATTGAAACTTTTTTTTTGAATGAAACTAATGCAACATGACGATTCACTCTTTTTTTTGTTTCCTCCTTCTCTTGTGTTTGTCAATGAAGACACTTCATGGATATTATACAAAGTACAAAGAACAGTTGAATTGTCAGAAATAGAAAAGATACAGCACAGACAAAGTACAGCATGTAAATTCCACTTCTAACTTTCAGTGAACTATACACTATACACACCTCTCTGAATTTCCAAGTTAATTTGATGTTTACTAAATAATAGGTAGTGTTGCAATTCTAAAAATCTCATTTTCGCATATAGACACATGTTTATGTAATCTTCTGTGGAACATTTTAGCATGATTAGAAAAACGTGTGAAATTGGATATATTTTAAAGTCATTGTTGCAACTTTGTTTTTAATTTCTCAAAAGTCAAGCAAAGTTCATGCATGTATCATGTTGCATGTATCATGCATATAAAATCTATCTATATATCTAATTTTTGAAACACAAGTGCTCTCATTTAGCTTTTTTAATGTTTTATTTATCACTTTGTCTACCCAAGATGACGATTAAGATTGGATTCAACTATGTCTAGCTATCTATAGTAGAGTGTAAATTCTATTGAAACCATAATGATACAATCAAATGGTACCAATATGTGTACGCATACATTTTACACTCATGTAGTCCAACTGCACCTCTTAGTAGGTAGGTACTTGACGAAAAAATTCCAATTGTATTGATGCCGTGGCATCTGTCCAAAATAATCAATTTGTCTTTATTTAATAGTCTTCATTCTTCAATCTACAAAGTACTGGATAGATACACAGTACGTATATTATGTAGGTATATATAGAGTAATCGTACCTAATGAAAATATCGTAATAAGTGCCAAAAGCCTACCAAAAGCCCAAAACACAAAGAATTTACACATAAGAAGTACTTACGACTACAGTCTACAGGCTACATACAGTCAAACCAAGCCAAGAGGAATTACTTTATTTTATATTCCAGATTTTGATACTAAAACTCAGTAATGCGTGTACCTACGAGTGTGAGAGTGTGTTTTATGCTTTTCTTGTCAACTTTCTGCATATGCAATTTAAACAGCATAGATTGTGAGAAATCCGAAATCCGGAAAATGCTCCTACATAATACATATGCATTCAATTTGCAACTAGAACAAGAAATCTGCAAGTAATATCGTAGACGTAGGTTGGTCGTCGCTATTTTGTGATGGTGGGTGGGTATATAATATATATATTTTTACAAGCATTGTAAATTTTATCTAAATATCTGAAATCTGAAATTGAAAATTCTTGGTTCTTGGTAGGTATATGCATAACACATGACATGTGAAATGATAAAAGTCTGTTGCCAGTTATACAGGAGACCTCTGCTCTACAAAAGACTCTTCCTTTATCATTTACTTTGAATCTGTCACATGTCCCCAACTCTTTTTTTTTGTTTTTATTCTTCTTATATTAAAATTAACGTCACAAGTCTTGACGTTGACAGAAGCCTGATTGTCATCTTTACTATGCATATGGTTTTACTACTGTGTTGTATGCTAGTACAGGTTTTTACCTTTTAGAACTTACAACAAAGTATAATATGTTTTAAAAAAAGAGAAATGAAAAAGAAAAACTTATAAAATGTATAGCATTGTTTTTTTTTTCATACCAAATGGCTTGAGCCTCTAATATATTTATTAATTTTTTTTGTTAAGAACTTTGCGAAATTATAAAAAAGCTGACGTTGTTCACTATAGGTACTTTTTATAGACATGATTTTACATGAGAATATAATGTATTATGTAGTAGAACAATAATATATTTAGGTCAACGACTGGTATTCCTGACAATATAACATATAAATGTATAAGGTACTAAAAACATTCTACTTTCATGAAATATATGTACGTAACATATTTTAAAGTATTGTGTGTAATACAAATTATAATAACTAATACAGTCATGAAAATTATTATATATATAAGGAATTTTACGAAAAGAAAGCATAATATATAAATATACGCTTTAATCAGTAACTGTGGGTTTTCAAGCGAAGAATAAATTATATAGAAAGTAGTATAATATAATATATTATATCAATAATAATTCACAATAGTACATAATATCATAGAATATTGTGTCCATATAAATGAAGTTAAGTAAATTTAATAAAACAAAAACACTTTTCATGTAACATTTATATTCTCTTGTCTAATATAGCGTGACACAAATAGTTGTACAGTTATTATTACACATGAACTACCTCATGATATATATATATAATATATCGTCATTGACTTTAAAAAACAATGGAATAGAGTAATCTAGACATGTTAAATAGCTTTTTACTTACGTTTCATCTTTAACTTTTCAGGAGGGGCAAGATAAAAATGAAATAGGTCACTGCATAATATGTTCCTACCTAATATACTATTATATATAATAGGTTTCACATTATATCTATTTATTAAACCTTATAGCTTATGCATAATATGAAAATTAGTATAATAATAATAATTTAATTAATTCATCGTTACTATTCTAATAATCACATTTATATCATAATTCATCATCATAGGTTAATAATAATTATAATAATTATAATAATATATATATATATATATATAGACTATATAAGCCTATCATACAAAAATTTGTACTTGAGAAATTCAATGAACCATATATATATATCAAAAACTTGAAGAACAACACCAATAAAGTGGTACATTACGACTTCAAACTTTAACTACCATTTTTTCTTTGTTCATGAATGATACTCATTCTCATTCTTAATCAAATCATCATCACTAAGTTAATTAAGTTTGAATTAATCACTTACATTTATGTATTCAAAAAATGCTAAAACGCTAAAACGATTTCTTTATATATATTGACATATCTATTATATACATAATATAGTATTTTATATGTACACTCACAAAAATAGAAGAGTGATTAAAAAAAATCAAAAGTTCGTTACTTGCTTTCTTCTCTAACTTATTATATTATTAAATATTAACACATTATATTATATAGTTTTGGAAAACCAGTTTTTTTTTCCATTTCTGGTAACAAACTTTAATTTCTTAGTTAAATAAATCTATTCATGATTAGAATAAATGTATGCAACAATTTATCAAATGCTTCAAAGAAAAAAAATAGATACTATAATAATAATAATTGCAGTAGTAAACATACCATTATCATTACTAGTTTTATGATCTCAATATGATATAGTGTACTATAATATCTTACATCTTTTTGCAAAAACAGAAAGGAACAAAACTTTAATTTGATCTTACACTTGTCATACAGAGGAAGAAGTACAGAGTATCTCAAGACAAAGATAATAGATAATGCTTCAAAGATTTAAATACTACAAATATTTTTCTTTTTCATATTATGGTAGATTACTTGTTTCTCTTTTGTTTACAATATTCTATAATAATAGATAATAGTATTTCTGTAAAACGACAAACTAGACGTTCATTCGAATCTATGCATCATTTCTTTCCCTCTATGTACAAAGCATCATATATATACATAGTTTTTTTATTTATATATACATAAATATCTCATTATTACACTTTCGTTAAAATGTAAAGTTTGTTAGCTATAATTTTTTTATCCTTAATATTCTTGTGAAAACTTCACAAAACACACTGTCTTGAAAAACATTTACGTATACATTTATGTACACTCCTTATACATACATATATATATACTACATAGATATTATAACAGTATACTAACGTTCTATTTTTTAAAAATACAAACAGTGGTTATACTTTTTTTCATTTTGACACTAAATTTATCACAAGACTATTTAGATAGTTATTCAATGTAATAAAAGAGGTTCCTACCCACGTTTGCATATATCTATATTATATAATATGTATTATGTATATTATATTATCTACCGATTTTTAATATTGCCTCTTCCATTTTACTCTTTTATGAGTAACTAGTATCAGTTTCTTGTTTTAAAAAAAAAATATTTAGCTAGGAATACGAATGAGATATTTATGCGAGGAGAAATTTTGGAAATATGTAACATATACACATTTATATATATATGTATATATATTTCCATTTTAGAACGACGAGAAAAAAAATGACGAGGAATAATATATAATATAATATATATATATATATATATAACTAATAATTTAAAAACATTTTCATCACATTGAACTAATTATAAAAATCAAAAACATAAAATACGTACAGTTTTGTTTTGTTTTTATAAAGTTCTTCGGTCATACTCGTCAACTTTACTGCGTATTATTAGTACTAGCAGCAGGTTGAGCTTGAGAAGTCTTGGGACTCACAAATCTGGCTAAAACAGTCTGTTTTCCTGTAGCAGTCTGAACAGGTATCACTTTAATAGCTGAAATAAAAGAAATTACCATATTAGTCATATTGAAAGTCAACATAGGGAATTCTAAAAAATTTATAAACATCAAATTTAAAATTAATAATATAGATTTAATTTTAAAAAAACAAATGGAGATAAAAATAATAGTTTATCATATTTTATATAAAAAAGTTTTTTCTTACTTTGTATACCCCTTCCACCTAATGCAAATTGTGAAGGATATACAAATATTGGACTAGTATTAGGAAGTTGAGTTGTGGTATTCGCAGTTTGTTGTTGTGTTTGGTGCTGTGAAGTTTGTTGAGCTTGTTGTTGTTGTTGTTGTTGTTGGGTTTGAATTTGACTTGCAACAGTTTGTAAAATATTTCCAGAAGAATGAGTTTGAGTTAAAATAGGCATCATAGTTGTCGTTCCAGCAGATGATATTACAATAGAATTATTCATAACTGAACTGTTTGTAGCTGTAGTTACAATTTGTGTTCGTGGAGTCATCATATTTCCACTAGAAAGATGAGAATTGGATACAATAGAAATAGTAGGTTGTCTATTACTAGTTGCAGTAGTATTCACATGAACTTGTTGTTGTTGTTGTTGTTGTGATTGTGATGATTGTTGTGATGCAACGTTTGATGTATCAACTGATGAATGTTGATGTTGTGAAGTTGTGATTGATATAGGAAGTTGTGATGTTGCTCCACTCAAATGACTTAATCCTGTAGATAATAATATTGTTTGCCCTTGCGGTGTTGTGCCAAGAAATACTCCCTAAAAAATTTAAATAGAACATATATATACAATATTATTTATTTTAATACATAAATCAATGGCCAATTATTATACATCTATATTAAAACATTAATGATATGTGACTTAATAAAATGAATCATTTTTAGTATATATTTTAAAAAAAATACATACCGGTGTCTGATTTTGTCCAGAAACTGTTCCACGTGTTAATATAATTCGTTGCTGAGGAATTCGAACTGGATTTGTTGATCCAACATTAAGTGGTTGAGGTGTAGTTTGTTGAGTAGGAAATCGAACTTGAGCAAATCTCACTCCTTCAGGTAATCTCAGTGTATTTGCCAATCGTATTAAAGTTTGAGGGTTGAGAATTAATTGACTATGAATTATCAAGACAAATAAAGAATAAAAGAAACAATAAATAAAATCATAATATCCAGTTACATACATACAATATAACAAAAACATGACGAATTAATTATAAATTATAATGTATAAGATATTATATTATGAGTATCTATTATCTATACAAAATACAAAATCATTTATCAAAAGAATATATTATCTAAATAAACTTACCCAGGATTTAAACCAGCTGTATTTGTAACATTTCCAGATTGTGAAATAGTAATTGGTGTGCCTTGAGGTTTAGTAGTAGTAGAACTGATTGAGTTGATAGTTTGATGAGTATTTGTAGTAGTACCAGTTAAAGAATTTATATGACTTGGAGTAGTTCTAAAGATGATATTTGAACCTGTTGATTGTTCAATATTTCCTGTAGTAACAACATTAACACTATTTCCACTATGACTCCCAATATTTGATGATGATGATGATGATGATGTAGGTATTGTTGCAAATCTTATTGTTTGACCTCCTAGAGAAGCTGCAGCTAGAACTTCATTTAATGGTAATTTTCTAATAGTATGATGTGATGAAGATGGTGAACCAGAAATAAATTGAGAATTAGAATCAATATTGAATAATTGTTTGACAACATTTTCAGCGTTTGTAGTAGAAACTATTGCATGTTTTGTTGTTGTTGTTGTTGGTGGATTTACAACTTTTGATTTTAAAGTATCATTTGATAAATTTGCCATAGAAGTAGTATAAATACTACTGGACATTTGTCTCATATTATTTGTTGTAAATTGAAGAATTGGGGCATTGGTTGAAATATTATGAGTTGCTGTTCCTGTTGTTTGTTGTTGTTGAAAAATTGTTGTTGCTGGTGTCATTATTGGAGTGGTACTTAAACTTGTAGTTGTTGTATTACTATTATTAGAAATTGAAGTTACTGAGGCTGTTGATTTTGGAGTAGATGTCATGGTCATAATTCCTATTGTTGAGCTTAGACTTGTTGTTGTCGTTGTTGTTGTTGTTAATGGTGTGGTAGCGACAGTAGTAGGAGCAGTAGTAGTGGCACTAGGAGAAGATGATATTAATGACGGAGAAGGAGCCGTTGTTGTAATAACAATAACAGCATCCTTTGTATTTCCACTGGAACCTGGAGAACTTGATTGAGATTGTGATTTACTTCCTTGTTTTCTATTTTTTCTAGAAGAATTACTTCTAGACTTTGTTGATTTAGTATAACTTCGATTATGATGTAATCGTTCTACAAATTCATTTTATAACATAAAAAAAACGAGAAAAAAGTAAGTAAGCATATATTATATATTATGTCACATGTAAGCTTGAAATTCATAATCATCATCATTATGGATAATAATAATTAATAATTAATAATAATCATTATATAAAAATATAATATATTAATAATTAATAATAATAATAAATAAAATAAAAATTTGTACCAAATTGTTCTTGAGTTCTATCACGATGTAAATACACCCAACTCTTTTTATGACTATCATATCGTACACATGGATCCCTCTCATAATGTAATCTATCCAAAGCACCACCTGTAAGAGTAATATAAACATTTTAAAGTTTTTTTCTCTTCAAATGTATTATATTATTATGGTTTGTTGTGAAACAAAAATTAATCGAGTCATGACATTAATTAAGATAACACTTATAATACTACTACTTACTGACAACACTATTTAATGTAACATTTGAAGCTTCAGCTGCAAGAAATGCCGAGTCTCGTAACATTTCACATATTTCTGATCTTGTTCCTTCACCATTTGGTAAACGAGCTACTGCATCTCGTACTAAAGCTAAGATTGTGACATAGGGTGGTCGATCATCTACAAGAAGAGAATGACCTCGTGCTTTATTTGTCATTCCACTTTGACTGGAGTAAACTCCCTTTACTGGACCAACAACAGACTCATATCCATGCATTTGATAAGTAAATGCTTTGTGAGGATTTTCAAAACGAACTCGCTCCTAAAAATCAAAAACAGTAACAAAGTTTTAGACAAATTTAATTTAAATTACAAAAGATATACATGTATATATGCATGTTGGCATGAAGAAAACTTATTTATGAGGATAAAAAAACAAAACAATAGAACAGTATAATATTAATGATGTACCTGTTTTTGAAATACGTCTTTTTCTTCTTTTGTGGATGGTCTAACTGACCAATCTGTTAAACATCGAGGAGGAGGAGGCGTTTGTGGTCTTTTACTCTTTTTAGCTGTAAGAAAAACGAAAAATGAAGTCATTACAAATTGAACAATATATGTTTTCCAGAAACATATTCAAAAAACTACACAGACACAAAACAACTTTACTATACATATTATATATGGCATTACATGCTAAATAAAATTTAATACCTTTTGCTTCTTCTCCTACACAATCATCTGATTCATTTTCATCATCTTCTTCTTCTTGGTCTTCATTTTCTGCTTCTAATTTTTTCAATGGTGGAAGTCTATCAACATTTTCCAACCACATATTACATAATGAAGTGAGATTATTATCACTATCACGCCCAGCTCCAATCCACTGGTAATACTTTGTCTTGTACTTGTATTCAATATAAGGGACAAAATCTTCAGGATGAGCCTCTGTGAAAATAATAAAACAAATTAATTTGAAATATCGTAAATCGTAATCAAGTTTTAAAAGTAATCAACATGATATTATGTTTTCTATTTTTGTGTGTACACACATATTCTTTCGTCCAATATTTTAATCCAAAATAAAAATGAGAGAAATGAACAAACTTTTATAATAATTGTAGAGATTATTTTTTATTTGTTGTAAAAAAAGAAAAACTGATAACAAATCATGACTTGTATGATAAATAAATAAACTAAACTAAACAAAATAAATGAAAAGGGTAAACCATCTAAAACGATTTTCACTTACGAAACGAACCTTGATAATTTCCGGCTAGAAAATTCAAAGCCGTAATTAAAGCATCATTCCAATCATTGGCGCTATGAAACCACAAATTTATAGATGCTGTTGGAGTCATAGACCATTTTCTAATTGTTTTTTCCAAAACTTGAAGTGTCATACGATGATCCCTTGTACTACACAGTACATCTCGTATCAATGAAAAGAAACTAGCATGTTGCTTTTCTTCTGATAGAAATCCACTAAAAAAAAAAGAATTATTATTAATACATGAAAATTTATTCAAAAAAATACATAATAATAATTATGCTTAAATTATCATTCCTTGATGATATAAGATAGAATACAAAAGACATCAAAACATTTAAAAAACAAATTTATTTTTCACATACTCAAAATCACAAAGTCCTTCAACTAAATCCAGATCTAAAACATCATCCAGCTCAGGTATTGAATCAAATGGATTTCCATCCAATGCGCTAAAAATTATAATAATAATAATAATTACAAATTTTGTTTTTTAGTCATTCAATTTTAATCAAATTATTATATTATTGTGTTAAATGAAATTTAAAAATACTGTTTCTTTTATTTATTTTTTTTTTTACTTACCATT
>JABASP010001526.1:0-28374 GCA_019776565.1 Sminthurinus signatus | reverse complement strand
TACACGCAAACTAATAATCCAGAGAGACGTGGACGAACTAGAAGCTTATTTTTGGTCAGTGGAAAGGCTGAGTATAGCTGCAGATTCCAATGGTAAAGAAGGGAAAACTCCTCCAGATGCTCTGGATCAACTTGTACTCTGTGCACGTAGTCTACTTCATGATGTGACGGAAGTTGCCAATTTCCTAGCTATGAATTCCTCTGCTCTTTTTCGAGAACCGGAACGTCTGAATCCTCCCTCATCCAACCAAACCATTAGCACCACAAATATTAGCACAAGTCAAGTCATATCATCATCAAATCCAAACATGGTAAGAAAAAACTAAAAAACTCATTTGTTCTTTTGTCATATTGGCAGTTTTTCCTGTTTTTGGAAGTTTCATTGTATTATTATGAAATTTTATTCTTTTTCTAATGTAGAAATACAATGTTTAATATATTATGAGCGGAGATATCTTTTGAGGTTTGAGTTTTGAGGGTTGACTTCAAACTTTTGACTTTGGAGCATATAGAATATAGATTACAGTTTACATCATATATGTAAAATACAATAAAAATGGAGTAAAATTTAAGGACATTTTTTTTCTTGGGGAATTTATATTGTAATATTGGGAATGCAGAATGTAGAATGTGGACTGTAGGAAAATTGAGGGTTTTTGTTCTCATTCAGAAAACAAAAAAACAGCATCATATAAATTCAAACAACGTTTTTCCCATTTCAGTCAGAAAGTTGCAGAATGTGGATTGTGGATTGTGTGCGAAAAGTGGGAATGTGGAGAGTTGAGATAAGATTACGTATTTTAAATTCTACACATTTTTAGACTTTCCATCTTCAGTAATATCTGAATACATATGTTTGTATACATTATGCATGTTAATACTACTCTAGAATCTACATGTAAAAGTTTAAGATCCCCACACATATCAAATCCTCATACATTTATAACGTATGCAGCACTTCATTATCAAAGACATATCCACAAATTGACATCTGAAGTGAATTTGAATTTTCTCTCTAGTTTTTCCAACTGAGATAGATTTGGATTGTAGTTTTGGAAGGATCTTTCTCTTTCTTCTCATGTTTATTGTTGGCAAAAAAACAGTAAACAGTTCTTTCTCTCCTGTGACTTTCATACACTGTTATGTAGGTACATAATACTTGTGTATTGTGTATTGTAGATTTTATGGATATAGATACAGCATGCAGCACTTTTGTAAAAAAGTAAAAAGGTTAGAGTGTAGTAAAGAAGGACTAAAAAGATAGTTTCTTGCATGTGTGTACATTTTACGCAGTACCTATTTTCATGATGTCTGATGTGCTCTTACTGGGCATATCCTGAATTTTCCGTAATTTATTGTTCCTTTGGGATACACGCAAACTTCACATTCTATCTTTTCCCTTCTGCTCCTTATTTCTATCCTTTTATAAGAAAGAAAGAATGTATGAAAATTCCAGTAGAAATTCTTCCCGGGATTCTTCTTCTTTGCTGCATATATGTATTTCCTATTCTCTCCATTCTCAAGTTTATGGAATTCGGGATTTTTGAGGAAATACACTTTGTTATAACACAGTCTAGAGTCTAGACCACTTTAAAAGTCGGAAATAAAGAAAAGAATGTACACGGATGTATAAAATAATATAAAATACAACAAAATGTTTGTTAGCACTTTCTGAAAACTAAGCTCTCTAAGAATAAGCAAGCAAGAAAACGTAGGATGCAAATAAATTGGGAAAAGGATCAAACTAATAGTAATAAATGGGACATGCAGGGAAAATTCAGAATAGAGAATTACATGATATTTATACGATTGACAGTAGCATTTATGAATAACTGAATGACTTATCCGCGTGTACAGATTTTATATCATTTTGAATACTATGTTTATGGTTTATAACTTGTATTATACATAAATAAATACTGATTGCATGTTTGTTTTTTACTTTTACAGTTACAAGGAGCTAGTACAGAAAGTGGACCAACGGAAGATTATGACTATGTGAGTTTATTTGCGACCGAGGAAGGGGCTTCTGGAAATGACAATAGAAATAGTAATGAAGAACTTCAACTTGGAAGTTTACAAGCTGGAGATTCCTGCGATTCAATAGCAACTACAATGACAACAACAGCCCAATTACTCCCGAGTGATGAACAATTACTAGAATTTTACTGTACACAGATTGCTATCAGTGCTCCACTATTATCCCAATCCATCTCTACATTCATCTCATCCATTCAACAAAATGATCCACCCAAAATATTCAATAATAATCTTAAATATGTTATTCTGATAGCCTACAAAATGTTATTTGCTGGCGATACTGTACATCGAAACATCATAAATCAAGAAATCAAAGAGGAAATTGAGACTAAAGCTAATGACCTACACAAGAGTGTTGTCTCATTACATGAAGCAAGTCGAGATGCTGCAAGAAATTTCCCAAAGATTCCTCCTATGCAAAAAATTGTGGAAAGAGTCTGGGAAACTACAGCGGCCGCAACACAACTAAAAAAAGTCATGTTTAATGCAGCTTGCTTTTAACTTTTAATACATTATATATCAATAAATGTTTTTATAATATCATGTCGGAAGATAAAAAAAAACCTAAGCTTTCAATGTTGGATTATCATCATGGATTATATTATGGTATAGGAAAAAGTAGTCTAGTCACAATAGTAAACATTATGCAATATAATAATATCATACAAATATGTAGTACCTCTAACTTATATCACGAATAGATAACTGTTTTTCTTTGAATTACAATCATAATAATTATGATGATACAATATTCAATATTATGTGTATAAGTACACACCTAGATGTTGTACATGTCACCCTACACATTAATCCATTAATTTTGACTTATTTTACTACTATAAAATATTACTCTCTTAAACTGTTTATTTATTGTTAAATTGTTATACACACACCCCTTTTTTGTATATGTGTGTGTGAGTTTTGTTATTGTTTATCTATTTATCCATTACGAAGCAGTATTTTATACTTACTTAAACTCTTTCCTATATTATTGTAAAATGGTAATTTGGGTATTGGGAACCAAAATGATTAAGCTAAAGCTACCATAAAAATCAATCGGGTATCAGTAAAATATAAGGATGTATTTCAAATGTAATAAACGGTTTCCTTAAAACAAATTGAGCTGAAACAAACTTGCACTATACTTGCAATATATAATTATAGCAAAGGAAAGTGATTTACCTACACTCATACTATACGAAAATTGTAAATTTTGTCTACTAACTTCCTTGATACGCACAATATCAACAAAATGAGGCATAATCACATTATTTATATGTAAGCCTTTTTGGAAATTAGATTAGAATCGTTTCTACTCAAATTTAAAAGATATATGTAACCTCAAAACTCAAAACGTCAGGAAAAAATAAATTGTAACTAACTGTAAACTTCAATAACAATAAGTATCTCATGACATATTTGACTACACAATAATAATGATAACATGTACAATACTGCTTAAAATATAGATTATAGAATATGAGTTAGTAACAACAAAATTACTATAATTACTACGAATCGCCCAAAAAAATCGAATCAAAACATTATATCATGCGACTAATATCACACCTACACATAATAATTACGTAATAATAATCAAAACACACATCACGGCGTACTTTTTACTGTATTTTATAAAATATCATTTAAGTTATTATTTAAGAAAAAAAAATGTAAGTACATTTATATTTAGTTCATGTACCTTGATAACATTATAAGACATGTATTAAAACAACACTATGTTACATTATATTTGTAATTTTGAGCTGATATGTATAATAATATAATATATTTAAACACATAATATTACTAGTAAAAGGGTAAAACGTGTACATATTTAGTCATATATATAATGTTTTAAATTGTAAAACGCGACAAAAAAATCATTATACAGATGAAGGTAAAGGATATAATCGAAACGAAACTGAAATTAATTTATATCTTGTGTATTTATTGAAAAAAAATTACTTATTATTTTATAACAACGAGGTTGAATATTTATATATAGTTACTTAAATCATTATTACAATATAATATATTATATTACACGTTTTAATAATAATAATTACGAATATTATTATTTATACATATTATATTATTCACCGTTAATGACTGCTATATTCGTTCAAATAAATCAGAGTTTGAAAAAAATAAAAATGCAATATAACACGTAATAATATTATATTCATACTTATTTGATTCTACAATTATTATTCTATTTTTTTGTGTTTTGTTTGTTTGTGTTTGTGTGCTTGTTTCTCCGGTTGTACCTTAAATATATTGAAATTTTTTAAATTGGAAAGGTTTAAAAACAGGAAAACCACAAGAACAAAACATTACATTTCCATAATACATGCAGATTTACATATACACAGAATGATTTACTATATATTATGAAGAAAATAACAGTTTACACCATAATAATATTTTGATACTATCATTTTATATTATTTTAGTAATGAATGAATGGAAATTGGAGGTTAATTGTTTTGTTGGACATATTGGAAGTTTTTCCTCAAATGCTCATTCTATAAAATAATCTCACATTTTCTGCTTTATTTAAAGCATGACTGCTATACTACTATAATATATTATTATTGTTACTTTTCCAATTTAGATAAAATGTCTGATAGTCTCTCTTTCTCCGTACATTCAAAGTTTTTGGTAGGAAAAGGTTTCTAACCATTTTAATATTTTATTTTACACATGTATCTGTAGGGTTTAAAAGGTTTCTACACGTATAAATTACTGCATGTATAAGAATATATATATCTAATACTTCCACTGCAATACATATGAGCAGTTTGAGAATAAATAATATACTTTGAAAATACATTTTATATCCTCTATCAAAAACATTCCTGATTCATGTGTTATATATTGAAACGCATTTTTAAAAAAAAATGACATAACTCTTTCACGTCAAAGAAAAATCTCAAACAAATCATATATATTTAAGAGTTTAAAAGGTAATGAAAACAGCTTGAGAAATCCAAAACTTTGAATGGCCGAAGGATTACTTTTATAACATTCAAACATATGTGTAAGATTTTGAATGAAATCTTTAAGATATTAGGCATATACATACATCACGTATTTTACTCGGTAAAAGCTATAATTTCTAAAAAAAAGAGGTAAAAAATGGTCTAGTTATGGGTTTACAGCATATATTTTTGTTTGTTTCAAAATACACAGCAAGTCATTATGACTATACTTTTAACCATAATACAATGATTGCTTTAAAACTTAGTTGTAAATTGTAAAATATTAAGTAATGTAACTCAAAAAATTTTGGAGGTAATCATTGATAAAATACTACTACAAAAAAAACACTTTGAAACGCACATAAAAGAGAGAGCATACCTCTAAGATAATAACAACAGAAAATTTTACAATAAGTTATATTTTCTGAAACTCTCTGAATTTTTTTCACTCAAAACAAAAAAAAAATATCATTTAGATTTTAGCTTTAAAACTCTTCATTGAAAATAAAAAAAATCTGCAACAAAATTTATAAGTCAGGAATATATTTTTTATCCAAAATAGATTAAATTATTGTTACTGTTGTATACGGTATACGAATCATATTCATATAAATAGTTTTTGTACGGATAATACAAGAAATATAATGTAAGAAAATAGCCGCATAAAGGCGCACTGATATTTTCGATTCATTTTTGTTATTAAAAATGATCAATTATAGTATTACATTACTTCAATATTACTTGTGGCATATATATATATCTGTTTTCATATGAATATGGAAAACATCTTATACTTTCTTTTTGTTTAGTTTTAAAATTTTGGTTCTACATCCGACATTTAAAAACCAATTTTTTCAGTAAAAATAATGAACTTGTTATTTAAACCTTCTGAAAAAAGAAATCCTTTTCATAAAAATTGTTGCATATTTTTAATACACACATATTACAAAGTATACTTATATAATATGTTGTTTTGTGTGTGTGTTAATAATAATAGGATACGTAATACGTACTTAATAATTAATAATTACTATTGAACATAGTACAATAAATAATAATAATGATTCGTATATAGTGTATTATGTAAATATACCTATCACCGATTTAATGATAATAGCAACAATATAATAATAATTAAAATATTATTACATATTATATATTATATTATAGTCTTACTAACTTTTAATTTTGTGGCCTGGGTTTCAGAATCAACTTCCCAGTTTCATCACAGGACATATTAAAATCTGCTAGTACAACTCTTGTCCTTGCAGTAATTATTGATGGTGCCACAACCCTTTTGTGAATTCCCCATAGAAATAATAGACCTAATGGGTTTAATAAAAAGAAATGAGTCATACATACATTCATATTTTGAACAACTATTATGTTTAAATAAAAAAATAAGAAATATATAACCATTATTACCATTATTAATAATCAAACAATTTAAAAAGTATCAAAGTTTATAAATTGAATAAAAAATCAATTGATTGGATAATAATAAAAGAGAAGTATAGTTTACCCAATATAAGACTAGATAAGGTAAAAAATAGATGATTTAATAGAGAATCCGTGAAGCTGACTTGCGAAGTGAGTGGGTCATTTAACCATTGCCAGGCTCCTATTGCAGTACATACCGTTGTAATTACGAGAACAATCCTCCAACGGATAGTCGCCGGTCGTAAACATGATATCACCTCTGTTAATCTCCTTTCAAAGGCTTTTAAATCTAATGATTAAACAAACACATGTGTAAAAAACAGTTTCAATTCTTCCTTTTTAATTTAAGGAAAATACATGTATACGTTACTTTTTATATTTATATAATAGTACTATATAACTCTAAATGCGCATTTACCTTCACAAGTAGTTTGTTCCAAAGACATTCCTCTAAATTATTTATTTATTGTTGTTATTGTAAAAATGGAAATTCGCAAATCACCAACAGATTGAAATGGAAAGTTCCCGTGAATACCTTTAATTTGTAATTCTTTTTCATATAATATACTATCAACCAATGACTGCCCAGTTCATTTAATTAAATCCATGTACAAGAAAATAAACTACAAAACCACAGATAAGTTAGTTAAAATTAAAGGTACACACAAACACAAATTATTTTTTCTCGAGTCTTCAACATACATGTACATACATGTACATATATGCAAAAAAATTTAAAATTTGCCGGGCTCATCCTTGGTTTTAAAGAATTTTTACTCCAATGCAAAATATTAATTGCAATTAAAATATATAAAAATTACTCTAATTATAATTTTTACAAAAATTATTGCTTTCACATAATGTGTAGTTCATAAATACTTTTTTCATATAAATATCTAGCATGAACGAAAAGGGGCATAAAAGAATACATTTTTCAAATCAACTTTATAGTCAACTGAAAAATTTATCAGTCCGATATGCGTCTTTTATGAAGCAATAATTTCCAATTAAATAGTTTGTCGAGCCTGTAGACTGGGTCAATATTTATTTATATTGTCAGTACTAAAATAAACTGTTTTAGTCTTACGAAATCTGTGCAATGCATAATTACTTATGTGAGATGGGAAAACTTTAACCTATAACTTGAGACAAGTTCAATGCATAATGCACACACACATATTGTGAAATACACCACAGTTGGTTTTAGTCTGCATTTTTTCCCTTTTTCAGAATTGAAAAGAAAAAGAAACGATTCATGCTGTTTTCTTCTTTCTTCTTCTTCCTCTTGTCTTTCACTACTGCAGGTAAATTTATAAGAGAAAGAGAGGAAATCTCTGTATAGGATGTAGAATGCATTGCTGAGAATTGCAACAATAACAATGTCACAGACAAATAAGAAGAGGGGGAAAAAGTTACTTGACCACTTTTTCTTGATTATATAATATCCGACTCGGAATTCTAACTGTATACCTAAGCTGTAAATGTGATGTAACTGCTTTTAATGATTTCCCTTTACTTTTTCTTTTGTCCTTCTCCCTTTTCTTCTTTTCACGCATCTTCCATATACCATGCACTCTTTCTCAATCTCAATTCTCACATTTTATGCATGTATAAATAATTAATAAGATGGAAAACGCAGCAGTATAGTATGTACTAGTAAGTGTTAAGGAATGCACTTTTCTTTTTTATTTCTTTCCCATCTACTTGCACTTTTACTGTGACTACACATATTACATATTACATATATACTTAAGCTGTCTCAAAAACAACGTTGTCTATATTTGCTCAGTCTCTCCATTCTCTTTGTGCTTATGGCTTTTATTACATGTGAGTATAATGCATTTATTCAACAATCCATTCAGATTTCAAATACTTGGTTCAGTATACATAGTTCCAGCTTATTCATATTCAAATGTTTTAATCCCGATATATACAATATAGAAAATAGTAAATAGAAAGAATAATGAAAAAAAACTAGATACCTATACAAAATCCATATATATAGCAAATTGTATGAAATAAAATGTTCTGTGGAATATTTCTCTGATATAATTTTTCATATCACATCTCCGTCTTTTTTTCGTTTTCTTTGATATTATGGTTTTAAGTCGTCAGCAACTACTTTGAAACTACTTTTATACGTGGAACGAGAGTAAATACAGATAAATAGCCATTACACAGTATTTTAATACCTTCTTTATTCTTTGTATGTTATGGTCAAGTCTTTTATTTCCTTCCGAAAAAAAAAACCATGAACCAGGTGGCTCAAATTGTGGCCACTGGTGAGTGTTCAGAGCTCAGAGTTTAGATTAGCTGCTTATTTTAGTCTTATCGTACCGAATAGTTTCTTCAAAGACTGCTAATATTTTCCAAGAAAGTTTTTGATCCAAAGAATACAAATCAAAATGCCGATGAATGAACAAAGATCAGTTCATTGATCAATATTTTCCCAATATCACACTCTTTGTGTACGTATATTCTTAGAATAATATTAATAATACTAGGGATTGCTGAAACATTTGTGTGGTCTCTGATATTATTATTATTCCATTAATAACTGCGGTTTTTCAAAGAAAATATGCTTTCTTATTGGTATTATTTATTATTGTATCGAAGGGGGTAACCTGTGTAGAAAAATATAAAACCTATGCATAAACTTTTATTGAGAGTATCAGGATTTAAGATTCAATGATCTTTATAAAGAAAAGAAAATGATGTGATTTGATTTGATTAAATTGAATGTGACTAAATACTATAAAAGTAAAAAGAGTTTGATTCAACATGAAACCCTCAATTTCATTCCTAATAAAAAAAATAAAAAGTAAAAAAGTAAGGCAAATGGTAAATGATAAAAGGGTGAATAGTGAATAGGATACGGCTGTGGTACTCTCATTAAAGTTGTGAGCTTGTAAGACGGGACACCTGCAACAATTTATTATGTATATATTAAGCATTAACGATAAGTAAATGTAATATGTAATATATATACACATCACACATCCTTCGCTTTCTTGAATCTTGTTGCTGTTGTTGTTGTGTAAATAGTAAATAGTTCCGGAGCACTTGGGCATGGAATATGAAATTTCAAAGGGTTACACACAACCCACATTACATGACATTTACCTTTTTATCCAAGATCCAAGATACACAAAACACAAACACGGTTATGAGAAGAAAAGCAAGTCCCTCCTCCTCTACATAATGTGTGTGTATTATGAGGCTTATTTCTCTACACTCTACACAGACTTCTTTATCGTTATCGTTGTTCCTTAAATATCACACACATAAACAGCAGCTCACATGTCTATTTGTGTATGGAGTATGGAGCATGGACTATGGACCAACCCGTCACTTGGATTTTGGATCGGATCATTCACTCATTCATTCATTCATTCATCAATGAAACGAACAAGGAACCGACAAAATAGAATGTAAAATACACATATTACATATTATTATAGCATAAATGAAACTCTGAACTCACTGTGAAAAGAAAGAGAAGAGTATGCAGTGTGGAACCCTTTTTCATTTTTTGAGACATTAAATAGAAATGTGAGTGTGTAATCTGTAATAGAAATAAAACACACACGGCTTTTTCTTACGCAATACGGGAAGGGTAACTTTTTTTAACTACGGGAGCTCCAAATACCAAATACATCTGTGGCCAAATGTGGGAAACCTCAAACAAATATCAAAACCAAAACCAAATCCAAAACCAGTCTCAAGTCTAAATTGAGGATGTCCGTATGGCATTTAATCTTGATGAAACAAGTCTAGCAACAAAAATGCTCAAGTCTCAAGTGTTCCAAGTACTAAAAGAGAAAGCTAATACACATTCTGAATACTCAACTCTAAAAACTGACATGATATTAAAATGAGAGAAATTGAGCCCGCTTTACACATTTGTTTTTAATTTCAATTTAATTGTTCAATTTATTCCTCAAGTAGTAAATACCTGTTGTAAATTATCATACAACTTTTAAGTTTATTTTTAAACACTTTAAGGTTAATAGAAAAAATTATTCCCATATAAAATTAAAAGTAAAAAATTGAAGATTTATTATACAAAAGTAGAATAATTATTGATAAGTTCAGGTGGTGGAAGTACAGTCTCTACTTGGGGCTTTTTCATTTTTAATTGATTCTTGTTACTTAAAACTTTCTTTGTGATTTTGTGTCCAAAATGTAAATTTAAATGTAAATGTACATGGCTTTTAGTTTTCCTTCCGATTTCTGCACAAAACACTGCACTCGCCATGACTAAACCGAGGAGGAAAAGATAAAAAGAAATCATGACATTTTGCATTTTAAACGGTTTTGGATTTTCATCACTCCCTGAAAGTTGTTTTAACTTGTGATAAAGAGTTTCCTCAACCCGTTTGGACATCCACCCTTGACTAATTTTCCGATAGGAGGACATGACCTCCTCCTTCCACACATTGATGAATCCAGCCACAGCAAAGGAACTGGCAATGTATCCAAATGCCTCCGTATACTGACTGTCCTTCCTCAGTCCAAAGGCCAGCCAATTATTGACGAGGGAATGTTGTGACATGAACAATGGATCTATCCCGGTGGTCAAACTGAGGTTTTTTGCAATAGCGGATTTAAGTATATCGTCCCAGCCCACACACGCCGTGTGAGGTGAGGCAAATGCTTCAATCACACAAGGAATCGTCGGAGACTCCGTTTGGAACTTGGCATTCATCTTCTTGAGCATCTCCGACTGCCCTTTCCGGAAGAGAGAACGACCAATGTTACTAAAAATGTTAAAGTGTACAGTATACTCGGGTCCAACTTTTATGGCATTGGCCAACTCTTCAAAATTTATGGGAATGTGTCCAGGCTCCGGGAAGGAGAGATAAGAGACTAGATTTGATTCATAGCCGATCCCAATTATTATGATGAATCCCATCCACACCACAGAGAGGGAGTTTAGTCCGTGAGGAACTTTTATGTATTGTCGAACACTGAGAACAAATGGGATGAAAATAGAGTTGAAGAGGACATTATAAAAATTTCCAGTGACTTCATTCGGATTCGAATTCGAATATGGATTAAACCAGAAGGAAATGAAAAAGGCGGGAATCATTAAAAGAAACATGCAAATGATGAGGAACCACACGAAGGGAGTGTACGGGTAGGAGATTGCAGCGAGGGATACTTCCTTTTTCGGATGAGAGGTGACATACACGAGATTTGTGGAGGAGAAGGAAGTTGTAAAGTCAATCACATGAAATCGCTCAACATTATATGCATTCACAATTGTTATGTCTGCAGTTCCATCCTTCACGTCCTTGAGCATTCCAATCCAAGTTCCATTCTTCAGTTTGACCCCGGGGGATTTTTTGGGGGGAGCCTCCAAGCTGTAGGTGAAATTGTACTTGAGGGATGCGGAATGGATGACCGCGTAATTTGTACCACTGAACACCTTTCTCCCGTTTTCTATCCGAACATCTAAATAATCACCATAATATAATCATTGATAATATTAATAATTTCATATAAAATAAAAGTATTTAAACACTAAATAGACAGTTAAGAAGCTAAGAAAAAAAAGTATTATAATTAAATTACCACAATATGGAGGCATCTTTGACCCAGAAACTCGAATGTGTCTTCCTCTCAAATTCACCCTCTTGATTCTGTAGTCAATCCAGGGTAATTCCTCGGAAATTTCCATACTTCCTTTTCCTTTATAGACGATTGGAACTGTCAGAAACCGACCAGTGTCAATACTCAGTCCACTTCGATGTTTAAAATCCTCTATCACGGAAGATTCTTTGAAAAAAGATTGAAGAAGAGATTCTTGTCCTAAAAATATTAATTCCCCACGTCTCGTCCCTCCAGATAATTGTTCAAAATAATAATAAGAAGTATCACCATTTTTATTCAAGTTGTCCAGCCAAAATACACTAGTTATTTTATGACTTGACCAATGCGTCACACTCGGAAGCTTTCTCTCCTTTTCCGCTTGAGTTTTCACAATTTTTATATACTTTAG
Organism: Sminthurinus signatus; assembly: GCA_019776565.1. Taxonomy (NCBI): domain Eukaryota; kingdom Metazoa; phylum Arthropoda; class Collembola; order Symphypleona; family Katiannidae; genus Sminthurinus; species Sminthurinus signatus. The sequence continues at coordinate 15,907 of JABASP010001526.1, read as the reverse complement.
GAGCTGGAAAATATCAGTGTAGGTCAGCATGGGGAATTTGAAGGACTCTTGTGCACTGTGTAGAAAATTATGGCAAAAATCCTCATTTTTTTGTGATATGACTTGAATATAACCGTTTTGAGTATTACTGTCAAATCCAATTAGTTTGAAAAGTTTATGCTGGATTGAGGAATCTAAATTAAATGAGTCACTTCCTAGTTTTAACTTTTTAAACGTTTGTGAATTACTCCAGACAAAAGTTGTTTGAAAAATTAGAGTGATAAATACTATTAGTTGAATGTAGATGGAAAATGTGCTTGTCCACTTTGTTCGTGTTTTCGATGCGGGTTGGTTCATGTTGAATAAAATTTGAGCAAAATCTCAGTACCGGTAACGAATACCAGTGTTTCATTAACCAAGTAGGAATTCAGCGCTGTAACTATTTGAAAATCATAATGTTGAACGAGGTCAAAATATGTGTATTGAATTTCCAAATTGTTCTTTGTGTACACTTTGAATTATAAAACGAGACATTTACCGTGCGCGTGCTGTACTATTAAAAACAAGCATAATTTATAATTTATACGAATTCTCCGTAATTGAGCTACATATTCTGAGTTCTAAATTACATTGTTTACACAATTCACAATAGTAATTAAATTTCTTACTTGTTACTGTTCCTGTTCTGTGTATTTATATGTCAAAAGTTGGAAAACACTAGTTCACTAATCTTGTTATTTAGGGAACAAATCCAGACTCGTGTCGACAACTCAATTCGCTATCTATATTTGTACATCAATTTTCAATTTGAAATTGTAAAGTTATTCCAGGCTCAAGGTAATCAAATCCATACACAGTGCAATTACTAGTACTTCGTATTTAGATTAAAATATACAGAACAGATACAAACTTTGGAGCTCGAAGTAAATCCATCTTAAAATTGCAGTCAAGTTATAAGTTATTAAATTTAAAAACAAACTGCGATGTACAATGTACAATGTACAACCTACGACACTTTGTGAGGAAAAGAGAAAGTATAATATAAAAACTCAGTATAAAGTTTTGAAAGCTGAAAGAAAAGCAACTATGCAGTTTAAACACATGAAGAATTCACAACCCTGTCATTCTGGTAAAATTCCACAATTTGATTTCAATATTTAGACAGGAAAATTAAAGCCGGTGACAGCAGGAGTAACGAATAATCAGGAGAACATGATAATCAATATTTTGGACAGTGACTTTTGTATCCTATATTCCAATTTTGATTCCGATTTGATTCAAGAAAATACATGTCCATTGTCCATGTAGTACACATGTAAGTTAACTCTTAACTCTCGTAAATACTCAATTTGAATTCCCAAAAGTAAAGGAAAGTCTTCCGTGGAAGAAAATGGGAAGTTGCCGGGTGAAGTGGATTCTTCAAATAAAATGCGGAAATGAAAGCAGAAGCATTGTGTTACTGTGTGCTGTGTACATCGTACATTGCATGTCTTTGAGTTTCACTATTTCCTTTTATCACTGTTATTGCTAATATGTGATATGCCAATTATTACGAATTAGGTTCCAGTGTTGAGCATTATCATAGGTATATGTGCGTTACAAGTAGTAAAAGTAGCACATTGCCTCCTCTTTATTTATTTATACAGAAACTAGTAAATGCTACATTATGCTATGCTACACTGACTTCTAAATTCCAGATAAATTGGCACTAAAATATCGTCCTCTCGTTAACGTTAATCATTGCTCTTGAATAAACCATGATTTTCTAAATAATTCACTCAAAACTTCAAGTACGGTCAATAATTATAATTATTATTAAGTATGGTAAAACTCTTATGCGCCATCATTCCTTCTTTATTGTATATTGTACTTATTATATTTGCACAATGTAGGTGGCCCATTCTCAAAGTTTTTCAACTCAATATTTAATTTTTCACCGTCACTCAAGTGCTTAACCTTTGTGTACATGATAATAAATAAATACTCAAGAAAAGGCGAGAAAAGCAGAGCAGGAAGAAGGAACTCATCATTATTAATTAATGGATTAATTATAGGACTGCGAGTTTATTGTGCATGTGTAGAATCTAGAATCTAGTAAAACCAATCATTTTGCAAAGCTCGTAGAATCCTTAAATTATTTAGCTCCTGATAGCTCGTGGTCGATGACATGCAATGAGCAGTTGGCAATTGGCAATGGAATGCCAAATGTCAATTGCTAAATACCACCGGAGTTGCCACACTTTGGAAATGGACTTTGAACTTGTTACACATTCCCCCTGGTTTAACACATTTGTACGTTTGTGAGTAAAAGTTACAACTTTCACATTCCATACTTTGATACTTTACACACACATGAACCATTAGCAAAGCTACAATTTATAATGCATATTTAATATATACTGATTTCTGATTTCATCTGTCCCCGTTTGTTCACCACAACTGGATAAAAAAAAGATTTCTTTTCATTCTCAAATCATTCTTCAAGTAATTTGTTGTTTGTTATACATGCCATAAAAATGTCACAAGTAGAATCTAGATCTTTGTACAAGGACTATACATATTGACAAGGGAATTGACAAAATAGTTGAAGATTGAAGATGGATGAGAACAAAAGACAGCTACCACATGCTACATTTACTTATCTCGAGTCTCGAGATTAGTCAGCCTTATTTGTGAGATTCAAAACCTAGTTTACTTATGTTTGACTGATAGTTGATAACTGACAGCTAATACTGAGGAAGCACCAAAAGTAAAGCCAATATCACAATATCATGTCTTTTGTATAGTTTCTCCTATTCTCTGTTATCTATTTGATTCGTTTAAGATAAAAGATATGAATATGAATATTGGCTTTACAAAATGCTCACAGATTAAAATACACAGGCACAAAAAATTTCCGAGACCACATACCGCATATGCTCTCCAATTCATGGAGTAATAAACATGAATTTTACTTGTTTACCCAGCCAGCCAGTCAGTGATGTAGGTCAGCTTTTTTACTTTGTACTTTGTAAAGAGGACAGAGGGGAGATAAATTGGATTGGTTTGGTTTTATCCTCCATCCTGGAATTATTAAGGTAGGCCAAGGAATTGAGAGTTGAGAGTTGAGAGAGGGAAGATAAAATGATTGAAAGATGCAAGATGTTTTATAGAGGTTGTCAGAAATATCAAATTATGTATACACGATACACGATACATGCATATATTTGTTCAGTTTATTTCATCAGTCCACATGTCCAGTTTATTCATAGAATCTTTATTTATGTATATCTACAATCTACATATGATATTCAATAATCATAATCATAATAATTGTAGCTGATAGCTATATGTAATATCTACACAGTACACAGTACACAGCACATAATATGATGGACGATACGAAGAGGCTCTTCTATTTCCCTCATTAATATTCCAAAAACGTAGGGAGCGAGTGAAGGAGGATGAGACATGCTGGAAATATCAGTATCAGTATCAATGTGCTGGAATTTCCATACCATACGATATACGATAAACGATAAATGGTACTGGATACTATGTATTACGCATTACGTTATATTGTATAAGTTGAACAACAAAGAAATTCATCTAAATACACTTAAAGATATATTACGTAAAGCTGAGGAAATAGAAAAGTAATAGATGGATACACTTCAGTCTGGAAACCACACCACACACCACACGGAAGGAAATAAAAAGGAACACATGGATTCAAATTCGATGGGTTCTTGAGTAAAAAAATCCATCTTTTCTTCTTCTTTCCAATTATTGTATAATCATTAATGAACGGGTTGGAAGTTGGAAGTTGGACGTTCATGATCCCAAGAGGAAGGATCTTCAATCTTCAGTCTGGAGAGTTGAGACTCGATAAATGTACATCTTGCGTCATGGATTGTGAATACATACATCTATCTCCGGCTGATGGTCCGGTGTGAAGGAAGGTTTGTGTTCCAAGTTCCTGTTCCATTTCCAGTTGTTGTGCTGGACGGGTGGACGGGTGGACGGAGGAAAACGAAAAGGTGGAGAGGACAGAAACCGGACGCTGGCCGGGTAAAAAGTAAAAAAGTTACTGGTACTACCGACTGGTGCTGGTGGTTCACATTTTGTCCCGTCTGCCGCCTCCCGTCTGCTCATTCATTCACATTCATTCATTCACAAGTTGAACATTTGAACATTTGAACTCACACATTGACTCACACTCTCCCATTCTCACTCACTTATTCACTTATTCTTTATTCGTTGTTTGGGATGTTCGAGATGTTCGGGATGTTCGCACTCAGTGTTTTGTTTGTGGGTTGTTGTTTTAATGTTGATTTCCATCGTGGCTTTTACCTGAATTTATCCTTTATATACATATTTTATATATTATGTCCATATGCTCAACAAGTGCTCCACAGTATCAAAAATGTTTAGGAACAGCAACAGCTTTTCTCTCCCATTCTCTTCCGGAAGAAGAAGAAGAAATAGGAAAGAGGAAATTCACCCAAACTCCAATTCCAAACCGTATGGTAAGCAGAGGCAGAAGGAGATGGGCAATCTACGTGTTCACATACATTCATGTACAACACACATATATAAAACCATAAGCTCAGAGTACAGACTACAAACCACAGACACAGACAACTTGTGTATTTTGTATTTCGAAACAGGAACAGTCCGCAGATGCAAGTAGGAAATAGTAAATGGTAAATAGTTATGCAACGGGTGAGGAAAAATTCCATTCTATATTTATAGACAAATGCAGATGCTTCACACGTTCTCCTTTCTTCTCCTTCCAATTTATTATGTACACTACACATTGTAAACAATGTGCACTAAACACTAAAATAGAAAGAGGGAAGGAAAGGGTGGAGACTTTGGATTTTGAATAGACATTCAAAGACATTTGACTCTGAAATTTCCGGAAATCATATTCCGTTTTTCCGATCTAATTTTTACTGCATTAGAGGTTTTACCTTTATTTTTAACATGTCGTTGATCAATTGTCGATTGTAAACTGCAAGCGAATATTATGATGGAATGAATCTGCACGTTTTAAAAATAATAATGATGTTATGTTCCGGCTCTTTGCTAATGCTGATACTGGTCGATTTCAAGTTCCAAGTTCCTAGTTTCAACAGTATACCGAATGAGAGAGATTAAGTAAATAGGTTTGTCCTTTCGGAAGGAAGGAAGGAAGAAAAGTCGAAAAAGAAGAATGGTCGTCTTTGCTTACTCTTTTTCTTTGATGGTCACAATACACAATACAGTACGAAATAGACTTGTGTAAAAAATGTGGAATACCCATACGCACATAACACAACTACAACTACAAGGTCGTAACGTCCAACAGAATCCACTCGAAACTCGACTGGTATATTGTACAAATTCCAAAATATGTGCATGTATTTATGAGTGAGGTTTGAGGTATGAGAAAAGGAGGTGAATTCAAAATATCACAATTCACTCGAAAACAAAATGTACAAAGGAAAAAGGTTGAAAGTTCATGTTTTCCTTCTCCTTCTCCTACAAATACAAATACTAATACTCTTCTCTTGTTCTCTCTTTCTATACCTTTTTACTTTTTATTCAAGGAATTGGATCCAGGTGGATAGCGCGTTTCGCGTAATATTGCGTCAATCCTGGATTCTGGAATTCTACTTCTTCTTCTTCTTCTATGTTGTAAATTGTACATCCATCCATCCGTCTCTCCACAGTTCTCGACCATCACCTTTTAGGAAATTTTTCTTTCTTTCCAGCTCTTTCAGTTCCCAGTTCGTAGTTCCTAGAGTATATTACACAATGTAAAACGTAATGTATAGCCGATTTTACCTGGCTACTTACTACTTACTGACGATGAGTATTGTAGTGAGGATTGAGGATTGAGTATTATTGAGTATTGAGGCTACTTTAATAACTATAAATATTACACACGTAGCTATCATCATGTAGGATGTAGGATGTACGATTTTAGGTTGTGTCTAGGTCTAAAAAAGGTCTTATTCTGGATTCTGGACATCTGACGACAGACGTACAATATACTATATACATGCATGTACATTGTACATTTCACATTCCAGCGTAAATTGTACCTTGTACTTTGTACATAGTAAAGACACATGTGCGTATACGCAGAAACCTTCACAATATTTATTTTTTATTTATTATATTACATAATAAGTACGTATCATTCTGTAGACATGTTTTGGAGTTGAAAAGCCAAAGTCAAAATATGTATGTAGTTGTGAACTGTTATATTAAGAATCGAGTATTGAGTAAACTCTTACACCTTTCCTCAAAACTCCAAACTCTGAACCTTTCCTGATTTCCGCCTTCCTTTTCCTCCACATTTCGTGGTAAAAAAGTATAAAAGCATTTGTACTAAACAGTCAGCTAGCGAGCGAGTATTTTACCACCTTGCTCAACGATCAACGATCAAATGAAGGATGAAGGATCAACACCGCCAATTCTCTACTTCTACATGTACAATGTACAATGTACATTTTACAGTCTACAGTCTACAGTAATTTCAGGATCAACTAGTTTAAGCTCCACTTTTATTTCTACTTCTACTTCTATTTCTAGTGCCAACTAGACAGGCACAACTTCTTATTAATTTGGAGCGACCACAGCAACAGCAGTTTTTTATGGAGAAAATGTTCATCTGCTCTTGCTCAAAACTCAAAACTCAAAATATCCCAAATCCCAACTATTGTATAACCGCCATAAGTCCGTAATCTACGTGTAAATATGTATGTTGTACTTATGTGCATGAAGTTTGGTATTTGGTGTTGTCGTGGCGGTTGATGTGAGATGTGAGGAAGTCAAAAGTCAATTGACATGAGGTGGGTTTATACCATAAGAGGTTAATTTCCTAAATAATTCTACCTTTGAAACACAAAAAGACCTCCTGTACATACACACTCACTGTTTTATGTTTTACAATGTGACCATTTACCTCATTTCATGGGGTAAATTCTCCATTCTCCATTCTTCGTCCAACTGTTTTTTTAAAAAGAGAAAGAGACAAGACAATTGACGAGAGTATAATAAGATATATAAGAACATTAAGGATTTTTAATAGAAAAAAGGAGAAAAGAGAAAATAACAAGAGTACTACCGATTACTGATCTTCTGTCTTCTGTGTTCGATATTAGGTAATAAAAATAAGTGAGGGAATTTCCCCACTCTTCTCTTTTATCCTCATTGTACTGTAACGAGAGTAACTAGTAACTATATCCTCATATTTGACAGATTATTAGCAGATTTTCATGTCGACTAATTTCATTCATCATGCCTCATTTTCGGGTAATAAGCAAGACAAAATTCCAACTTGAAACGAGAAACTTGAGACTTCTTCATCCTTCAAATTGACATCACACATCAAACATCACACACCACACACTACACATCCTCAACTATGGTTGTGGTGTTTCTAAGGATCACTTTATTTTAATAGCCAGGAAATTTGTAATTTTTTTCCATTTCTCTACCAAAATCCCAACCACTCAAAATACTTAATACCGAATTTTCTCTAATTGTACGGCAGCTTCCAGTAGTGCTGCGTCTCTAATAGTACATACGCAAAAAAGAGAAAGGGATTTTATAGTACGGCAGCCGTACAACTAGAGAAAATTCGGTACTCAACTTGTTGTGCTCTACCTTTTAACACTAAATCATTTTATGAGCCATTACCGAAAACTAAAAGAAGGCTAACTTTTTCGGTTTCGGCTTTGGCTAGGGCTACCGATAAACGAACTAAATAGCAAAAAACATCAAAGTTCTCTTCTCTTCTGCCGATTTCTGTGTACATATGAGATATGAAATGTCTTTCAAATGTGCAAATTACGCCCTAATTTTCAGTTAGAATCTTTTCTCAGTTCTATCGATTCTTTCTTCTGTTGATTTCGGTTGATTGATACAAAATACCTTTTTTTCACAACAAGTTGTATCATGTTCCGGGTTTCTGTATTTTGTGTTCTGTATAGTAAATAATAATATACAACATTGCACATAGCGCATAGCCTTTCTCCCACAATGACTTTGCAATTCTTTTTAACATGAAACTTTTTAGTGTTCATTTCCTTAACTTCTGACTCCTGAATACATTTCCGTCTTTTATCTTCTAAACTAAATAATAGTGTAATACTATATTGTGCATTGTACGCTGTACACAAGAAAATCTGCTCGTCAGCTTTGCACAATTTTTCTTCGTCTTGTTATGTTATTTAGGCGGGTTGTAGATTGAAGAGAACAAGTCCAAGTTCCAAGAAAAAGAAAAAGGAGAGTAGGGAAAAATGACGTAATTGTAATTGTTAAAATTGAACAAAGGTCGTTCATGTATACTAATAGGGTAAATACAAATATCTGTTTCATACAACACACAGCTGTTGGTCGTTGGTTGTTGGTCGGTGGCTGCATAATACAAACTGTACGTATTGTGTATTGTGTATACCATAGCTTTTTGCTCTTCATCACCTACCGCCTTTTCTTAACTTAAGATGGGCCAATAACAAGCTATACTGTACATTGCACATTGCACGTGTATTTCACATATATGTATCTGTAGTAAATAATAGATAAAAACGTATCGACCAAGATCTTTTTCATTTCACAAAGTTTTGTTCCTTCCGTTTTTCACAGTAGACTGTAGACTGTAGACTGTAGACTGTAGATTGTAGACAGTAGAGTATCCGCATATTTGCCCAACATTGGCCATATCACAAACACACGCACAAACAAAACACCACACAATTCAACATAATGCGTAATCTAAAGAAAAGATTGACAAACAAACAAAAAGGAAAACAAGAAACTAAAGGAAAAGAAAAAGACTATTCACAATTTACAATTCACCCATGAACAGTGAACAGAATGGATACTGAGTACTGAGAAAATTCCAGCTGGAAAAAACCATCCTTGTTTTTGACTACTGCATATTGCATATATGTACAAAATAAAAATAGTAAGGTCCATTCATTTGTATATCTTTATATGATTTTAACGTTTGTAATTTCCATGTATTTTTATTTGTATTTACATTCTGCAGTTGGTAGTTGGTCATTACGTATTATTGAGTAGAATCATTTGAAAATGTTGAAGATTTTACTGCCGTTTGGACCTGGGAGCTGGGAAATAGGAAATAATGTGAATATGTAGACGCACATATTTCGACTCAAGACTCAAGACTCAAGGTGAAGGAGCACTAGAAACTAGAAAAATAATAATATAAGAGTAATGCTAATCATTCTGTGTATTTTACATGCAAAGTCTTGGGATTTCTTTTACGGTGACTGACTGACACACTACAAACTACACACAATTACGGCTGAAGTATGAACTCTGAATGAAAATGAATGGACGTCTGAATGAGTGAGCGAGCGAGTGAATGAATGAATGAATGAATGAGAAATGCCTTCATTGGCTTTGCAATATACAAATACAAATAATATGCACATGCATAGATACGTACATTTGTACTTTGTACATTTGAATAAGACTGAAAGAGAGGGAAGAAAGTTGAATGGGCCAAGTCTATACGTGTAAGTGTGAGAAGGGCAAAGGAAAAGAAAAAAAAACAAGAAATACGCAACCGGCAACGGACGAGGCTAATGAGGTTTATGTGTGAAAACAAGTTTCCATGCATTTTATTCTCAACCCTGAACACAGAATATCAGTAAAAACATGTGACTGGACTGTTTTGACACACATAAACAAAGACGAAAAGGGAAAAACATACCGCAGTAAAAAAAGATATTGACTGCTAAGATTTGAGATCAATCTATAAATGTACAATGTACAATCATTTATGAACTTGCTCAAGTAAAGCTTTTTTTACCTACTTTTTACTTGAAAAATCCGGATGTTGAACTATTTTTATCTTTAACTTTATCTCAATTTCATCTGAGTGTGTATTGTGTTGCTGTAGAGTAGTAAAGATTACTTTATTACTGTAATGCTTTTTTTCCGTTGGGTGACAATTGACGATCCAAATTCCCCAGCCTCTAAACTCTAATCCAATCCAATTCAGGGTATTTTTTCCGATACTCAATGCTCTACATTTTCTTGAAAATCCATAACATGTTTGTTTCTAGGTATTTGTAAATTGACCTTTTTGACTTTACCAATTTCACTCTTATGCACTATGCACGTGCACATGTACACAAAATACGCACAACTTCACGTTCTTCAAAGCTAGTAACAATGACAATGAAGTTCAAGTGTACAATAATTTACAAATTCTGTGTAAATAGTAAATATGCTCTGCTCATTTAATGGGAGTTGCTCTGAAGGAAAGAGCAAGAGGAAATGCTACACGTGCTCTCATAAATCCCTACAACGATGCAAGATCAATAAAACCCTCTGAAAAACATGGAAAATAGAAAATCAACAGATAAATATAAATACTAAATACACCAGATATACTAGATACCGTCAGCAGTCAGCACACTTTTACTTTTTTTCCGTTTCTTCCTCCAACTTTTATTTTTATTACCATCTCTTCTGTTATGTTTTCTATTATTCAATGAACACTTTACACTTTAAACATTAATGCACATTGTACAATTGTACATACGACATAAATGAAACCTAAAAAGTATTTCAAAAATAAAGTCCTGAAAACTACTTTTATAACATTGCATTTTTTCCTTTTTATTACAAAAACTATTTGTATCCAACTTTTTGACTTTATTTTCTATTTCTAGTTTTATGCCAAATTTCTTTGAAATTTCAAAAAAAAGAAGCTTTGGATTAGAATTGTATTTAATTTTAAGATCATCTTAAATCTTAATCATCTCATGACTGGATTTTGAAACTTGGAATTTGGAAGTATGTGTGTGGATATTTTTTATTTTTTAGGTTTTAAATAGAATGAGAGATGAAATATGAAAAAAAAGAATGTAGAATGTAGAAGCATATGACGTCAAAGTGTAAGAATGACATAATATGATAATATGACGGGCTTTTTTATTGTTACACACCATAAAAACCTTTGTCTGAACAAACTATACACGCAGACACAGATACACATGGTTCATGGAGAACAGGAGAAAGAACTGTGAACTGTGCGTAAAAAGGAAGGTGTTTGTTGCTCTCTCTCTGTCTGTCTCTCTACTGTGTGTTCTGTTGGTTTTGGTCTACTAGCCTTCCTTGGTTACTCTCTTTCTTGTTCTCTTTCTCGTTCTCCTCCAACGTCTAACCATCTGTTCCATGCTCCATGCTCCAGCAGTAGCAGTAAGTAAAAGTACGTAGATGTAGAATACACTGAACAGTAGTGAATGTAAAACGTATGTAGCTATCCATGAGAAAAATAAGAAAGAACAGAAGAAGAAGAAGAAGAAGAAGAAGAAGAAGAAGAAGAAGAAGAAAAAGAAGAGGCAAAAAGGAAAAAAAGGAGCAAAATATGTGATCCGTCTGTCCGATTATTGTTAGAAATAGCAGCAGCTGACAGTTCTTGTCTTTTTCGTTGTTCCGTCCATGTGTACGAGTGTGGATTGTGGATTGTGGATGGATGGATGAATGTTAAATCCAAGTGTACATATATACAACTATGTAGTAACTAGTAACGTCTTTAGGGCGCGGACAATGTCTCTCTCATTCTCATTCTCATTCTCCTTTTCTTTATGTGTTATAGGATAACTTTTGGTCAGTCAACAGATGAACAAGAGAACAAGGTATAACATATAACATAAATGTATGACCTATTGTACAACATATTTAGATGTAACTTTGAACGCATAACATGTTGCGTAGCATCTTACGCATATAATATGTTACAGTATTTTGGATTTTGGAGCATAGCAGATTATAGACATTTTATAACCATTATTACATCTGTATTATACATACAAAATACAAACTACAAAGTACAAGCAACAAATGCCTGTTATTCCCAGCTTAGGTATTCTTATACACAAGATTGTATGAACTATTATGCTTAAAAACGTTCGTGGTGGTGGCAATTTCTTGCCCTTGTTCAAACCCAATCTCCATCCAGATCCAGATTCAGATCCAGGTCCAGCATCAAGAAGAAAAATATCTAAGTTATCTTTAATACATACAAAATACAGCAGAGGACAATCAACAAAAAGTACAGTAGCTCAAAACTCAAAGCTCCAAAAATGTATCCATCAAATGTACAAATGTTATGATTGTTTGTTGTAACAGCTACCACCAGATTCTACAGATTTTATCAACTGCTGGATTTGACTGCTGTAATGCACAACAAATCCATCTGCTACCACATATTGTGTTTTCATCGTTCTATTCTACTCTTTGGATTCTGGAGTATGTCATGAATGTTGAATACTGAATATACTTCGTAATTAAATGTGAATCTTTCTCAATTGGCTATTAAAAGATCTTTTTGATCTGCTGTTTATTTTCTATCTTCTGTTCCCAACAAAAAAGTTGTCAAATGTGTACACTGGCACTCTTCAGTCTTCATTGATGTTGAACAACAGCGAAATTTAGAGCAGCAGGCATTTCCCGCCTTTTCCAAAGTTTTTCCACCCTCAAAATCAAAATTACAATCATAATGAAACCAACTTCTTGTCTTTGATTCTGATTTGGTTTTTTGATAACCAACAGCCTGAAGCCGACAGCTACAACCACTTGGTTTAATGATATTTCATGACACGGTTTCTAGTTTCTAGTTTCTATTTTTCACTTCCAAAATTTGACCGTTAAAATTCCATGTGTGAAGCAAAACTGAAAAAGCTGAAAATGTAGGCTAAGAAGTGAGGAGAGAGAAGGAGCAATTATCAATATGTGTAAGATAAAAACAAAGGATGTTTCAAGTCACAAGTCAGATTGTTTGATTACAAGTAGCTACTCTACATTCTGTACGTTCTGCATATGCTTTGATTTCCCGTGCAACATCAAACATCAAACCTAAGGATGGTCGATGGACAATTACTGGAGTAGAAACAACAAACACACCAAAACCAACTGCACACTTGTGCATAAAGGTGAGGGGTTCCCTGAACAAAATCCGAATACACATGAAAAGTATTTTCATGTGTAAGTAGGTCTTTTCCAGGCTTTTTTTGGGTATGTTTATGAATGACCTACTACTTAGTACTTAGTATGGAGTACGGAGTAGACTGTGGGAATGTGTGTACACACAAAAAACAACGATGGACACTTGTTCCTTTAATACCTAAAATATTTATGGTTATTCATCATTACGTATTGTTATTTATATTAGATGTATCATCATAATGACACAACAGGTTGCGGCTGCAACCTACAATACAACTGACATAACTACACGGTACACTGTACACTTGTGAGCATGGGAAATAGCAAAGGGTTTGGATTTTTGTATAGAGAAAAGGGAGCCTTCAATTGACATGACAAAGAAGAGTAATAAGAAACAGAGGGAGAAAAATCCTCACGGGAAGCAAGTCACCTGCTCCTCTCACATTTATTCATACATTCATTCTCATACTTTAATCGTAATCGTAGTTGTAATCGTACCCTTTGACAGCTCAGTTCTCTGTTCCATTCTGATTTTGATGCTATCGTATTTATTTACAAATAAATCTCATATTTTCATTAGTATTATTGTGCTTTGTAAGTTGTACTTTGTATTTTATATTAGACACCACAGGAGATATGCATAAGAAATTTCTGTACGCATCTTACGTGATGCTTCATATTTCATGTTTCATATGGATCCTCAAATCGAATTCAAAACTCAAAACTCAAAGCTCAAAACATATCGTAGTAATAATAATGTCTCAAGTCTCAAGTCTCAACAGGTTGGTGACAAACAGCTGAGATCCTTTGTGGAAAAAATACAGAGGTGCAGGTGTATGTAAAATGGACCCGACTCCGTTTCAAGATTACTTATGACTTTATACATATACTTTGACGACTAATTGTAGGCTTTTATATTATTAGTTGTATTGTACTGTATTTTGTATCGTGTTATTACAGATGACGGAGAAGAGGAAAAGGGGAGAAGAAGAGAATACTTTTAAATATCAACAACTCACAACTAAACTCACAAATTTTTACCATGTGGCTATAATAAGAATAATACTAGAAAATAGAATTTGTTGTGTAATAATAATATATTCATGAAGCATGAACCACAATCCATTGAAGACACGCACTGCGGATTGGGTAACATATTGGCAGGCTGGAGACGGAGATGAGACGGGAATCACGTCGGCTTAAAGAAGTAGGAGTTTTGAGACTAAAGACTAAAGATAGAGTTGATATTCCACATATTGTATAGAGAGGACATGAGACGTGAGTGTAGAGTGTAGATTGTAGATTGTAGTTTGTGTGCACCTTGAAAGCTTGAGAGATTTTCGGATTCACACACAGCCGGTATCTAAATTCTAAATTCAAATTCAAATTCCCAAGCAGAATAATGAAATGAAAGGATGAGTCTATTTGAGTTTCTGTATGTCTGTATGTTTGTATGTATCTCTCTCCCTCTTCTTCTCTTCCGTCCAAAAAGCAGAAAGGCAGAAAAGCAGAGCCAAACGGATGGCTGGAAAAATAAAAGATGGAACAAGTAGATGCACCTGTCTCTTAATTCTCTACCTCCCTCGCAACATTTTTCTATTCCCTATTTACTATTTACCATTTACTTTTAAAATAAAAAAAAAATCTCGCCGTTTCACTTGTGCGTTCCTTTCCCTTCTCCTTCTTCTCGTTCTTCTTCCTCTCCCTCCACTTTTATTTTCTTCCTCTTTCTCAACTCACTGCTTTCCGTCTCCGCTCCTGACTTTGGAAAATAGAAAATAGATTTAGAAAAGAGACTGTAGGCTGTAGAATGTAGAATGTGGATTGTTCTATTTTCTATATTTGTAATGCTACGTGTTTGTACGATATTTTTGGTGTATGAGTGTGGATGTGGAGTGTGGAGTTTGGAGTGTGACTTGTCGTTGTCGGTTGTGAGCAGAGAGCAGAGAGCAGAGGAAAACACAGAATGTTTCTACTTTTTAATACAAATTTCTCTATTATTATATCAATATAAGATATAAGATTGAAGGTACCTGAATTATTCTTTGTTCTATCTACACGTAAAATGTATATAGTCGGAATTTTCTATAATATTTAATCGTTACATCTGTCGGTTTTTAAAGTACATTTTAATTTGACGCTCATATTTTGACAGTATTCTGTATTCTGTGTTCAGAGTTTAGGATTTAGAAAGACAAAAAATGTCCCTCAGATGACTAACGTCTGACTTAAGGATAAGGATGATGAATTCTCTGCATCAGACACTCTTCTCCATACTTTTTTACACATGGTCTACCTCCTAGAAACACAATGACAGTGTTTATGCACCCAGAACGCAAATTTGAATTGAAATTCTTCCAGATGTTCATCTCTTCCTTCCAGATATTCAGCACAATGACCAAAATTTCATCACCTGTGCATTAAATGAAAAAAGTAGAAAAAAAAACGAATTGAAAGATGTTCTATAAATCCTCTGGCACAGGAGGGAAATAAAATAAGAGCTAGAATCAGAACCTCGAATAAAATCTCAGCTGTTACCATAAACTTGTTTGCTGTTTGCAATTTACAGTTTGTAATGTTTCAAAAATCAGAAGTGAAAGAATGTTGATGATATTTCTGGCATATTTAGTATGTACAAAGTACAAAGAATAAGCAAAAAAGCAGACTGTCGGTTGTCGGTAAGCCGTATTATATGGACATAAAACAATTGCCAAAAAGGACCATTGTGTAAAGCAGATGCATTTATTTTTCATCTCATCGATAGTTGACAGACATTTAAAGTGATTAATAATTTACTTCATTTCAATGTTTCTTATTTAATTTGTAGCTTTTCCCGGGGCTTATTATTTTAGGTTAAACTAGCCGTTACCCGCCACCATGTGGCGGTAATTCTTGAACTTGAATTTTTTTAGGGAATAAGTAGCGTTCAAACTTCCCGCTAAAATTCAAACTTAGCTCCATTTTT
>JABASP010001525.1:0-28379 GCA_019776565.1 Sminthurinus signatus | reverse complement strand
ATCCATTTCCAAATTACAAATTACAAAGTCTTGAGACTTGAAACTCGGTAGAGTTGAAACTTTGACTTGACGTGACTCAAATACCATCAAAAATCAAATCAAGCATTTCCCATTTCTCTCCACTCTCCACTCTACAAATCTTGACACTTGACACTTGACACTTGATACACACTTCACATCTATAATCTGTAGATATTCAAACCCAGTTTACGTTTAAAAATTAAAATGGGTGGAAATGCACAATACACAAGAAGGTGGAAAATGCAATAATTATTTGTACAAATTTATTCAACAGCAAAAGGTGAAACTTTGAGCTTTTTGAAAGAATCCAGGAAAATGGAGGAAAAATTAAAAAGTGTTTTTGGTTTTGAGAGTTGAGAGTTGAGGATTTGTGCGGTGCTGGGTGCTGGAAGGCGGCGAGGAAGGAGGAAATGAAAGGGAAAGAGAGAGCAACAATTTGGAGGAGAACGAGAAACGACAACGGCGACGCAATGTGCAAAATGTGCACATTGACTTGGTCTGGGTCTGGATCTGGTCTTGTCCGTAGTCCGTAAATTTAGTGTTTAGTCTTGCTTCGTGCTAGTGTTAGTCTCTCCGTTTCTCTCTCCACTCTCGACTCTCGCCTCCCTTGAACTGAGCACACTGTGACTGTGACTGTGGTCGTGGAATGGAGTATTGAGCACGAGAGAATATAACAAGTCGGCACATGCCAGCAAATTCCTCAGTTAGTCCTCGCTGTCTCAACCTGGAAGGACTGCAACTTTTAAACACTCCAACACTCCAACACTTCAACAGATAAACAGACAAACAGACCAACAGTTCTCACTAATAAACAATAAACAGTTTCTTTTTATTAGAAAAACACACACTACTTTTTCCCGTCTCTTCCACACTCCACACTCAAAAAATATTATACACTTTATTTAGTCACTCATTCCTGAAAACCCCCAGACATTTTTCAAATAACAAGTAGATTTTTATCTCAATTTTGAGCTGAGTTCAAAAGTGCTCAACACTCAACAGTCAACAGTCAAAACCTCTCTCAGATCCAGTAAACAATTAAAAATCAAACCACCCGTTGAAATCACTGTTCAAAATTGTTTGTTATCAAGTAAAAACTTGGTGAATTAAGTAACAACTTGATTTCTACTAATTCTTTTGACTTTTCCTTTTCCTCTCAACTTTCAACTGTCCAAACCCAAAAGAAAACAAGAAACTACAAACTAAAAACAAAAAATAAAAAGGAAAAACCAAGTGTGTGATATTGTACAAAGTTTGTTTAAAGTGAGCCTTCAAAATTGTATAGTGAACAACGATCCTCATTTTTCTAAGGTAAGGTACAAAACAACAGAAAGTAGAAATAGTTTTCCTTTTTCGGGACCAAAAATCAATATCAATATCAATTGACCGTGTGTATAAGCGGAGCTCTTCAATTACATAATACATGATACTTTTATGAATTCATTAACATTAAATGAGCCTGCACGTTTATTATTTTTATTTTTGACATGGTTTGGGTTTTGGGTTGATTGTTTTTTTTTGTTTTGGTTTCTCGCTCAATATTCTCAATTCTCAATTCTCAATACGGATACGGAGTTTTGGAATTTGGAATCAACTCAAATTTTGCAACAGATAAACAATAAACAAAAAGACGGTCGACAGCCAACAGTCGTTTTCATTTTCATTTTTGTGGATGGGTTTAAAATAAGAGGACAGAGAAAATGAACGAGTCCTCCTTTTTTGTGTCTCTTTTTTTTAATTTTTACCACCAGATTTTGAAATTATTTACTATTTACTATTTACACTTTAAAAGTTACAGCTCCATTTTGACAAAAAAATTGACAATTTATACTACTCATAAAATACTCGAGTTTATTCCTTTGATAATAAGTTTAGACTTTTCTCCTTCTCTTTAAAATTTATAACTCTCAATTCCCACTTTAGAAAATTCAATACTCGACAAACACAAACAAAAAAATAAATGTATAAAGTATAAAATGATTTCAAAAGAATTTATTATCGATCCTTGACAAATTCGACAGTTGACAGTTGACAGGCTTTCATTTTCCAGAATCCATAATTTTAAAAGATTGACAAACAAAAAAGTCCAGTTGATTTATGACAAGAATAATAAAATTATAAAATATAATCAAATCCGATTTATTTATTCTTGATTATTGATTCTTGATTCGTGAGCTGAGAAAGCTGAAAGAATTAGAATTCTCATCCAAGAGTAAAAAATATGCTCATCTTCTTCTAAACCTCTTTTCACTTTTCACACACTTTTACACTTTACACTTTCAAGTGTTTTGTCTTTTGTCAGGTTTATGTGTTGAGAGTTGAGATTTGAGATTTGAGATTCTCCGCCTTCCACTTTGGACAGATGCGGATGACTTGTGAATTTTGGGTTAAAGACAGCAAACCGAGTTTTCCGCACGTTTCCAAAGTCATTAAAACTGTTTAGAATCAGAGTTGGAATATTCTTGTATATTTTTACAACTCCAAAACTCCAAACTCTCTCAAAACCCGAGACTGGATTCTCGAGAGTCGAGAATCGAGAATCGAGAAAAGAAAATAGAAAAGTAGTAAGAGTCATAATAAACATTAAACATGTTTCCAAGTCGTTACATCACTCGCCCTTTTTCTCTCATCCCTTCACAGCTCTTAAAATTACAACATGTAAAATGTAAAATGTGTGTTTGCGGTGGGGAATTAAGAATCGAGGATCAAGTGAAACTGGGAAATTCACAGCGTTTTAAATTGTACAGGTGTTTTGAGTTTTGAGTTTTGAATTTTGAATTTTGAGCTCAAAAGTACAGAGTACAGAGTAAATTTTGCCAATGAAAACAGAACGAGTCTATAGAGTCGAGAGTTTTGGTGTGAATTGGATTGGATTTTGCATTTCGTAGGCCGGCTGATGACTTGTGACTTGTGACTTGTAATTTGTTGTTCATGTTGATTTAATGAGTGGGAAAAGGAGGAAATCAAGATGGATTGATGATGGAAATGACTCCTGACTCCTGACTCCTGACTCATGACTCCTGACTCCTGACTCATGACGGATGACTCTTGTGAAAAGTGAGAGTAAAAGGGCCGTTTCAGCACACAGAGGAATTTGTCAGTTTGGTTTTATTTCATACGAGTTGATTTGATTTGATTTGATTTCAACTGGTGACGTGGGTGGGCTTTTCCCTTGAACGTGGAACGTTGAACATTAAATGTTGCACAACCATCAACAGGTTTTCTTGGGTTTGATTTTTGATTTGAACATTGAATTGACTCGGTCCGGACATGAGAGAAAATATTAGTTTTTTCCACGCCACCCATTTTCCATCATCCATTTCATGCAGCGGAATCTGTAGTGTGTAATGTGTGAGGGAAACTTGTGATAAAAACTCTGTTCTTCTTCTATTCTATTCTACACAAATAACAAATATCAATAAAAATACAATCTTTTCTCTTCTTCTTATTTTTACTTTTTACCCGCATCAAAAAAGCGGCAAAAAAACGGCCGAATTCAAGAAAGAATTCTTTCTTCTTTTTTCTTTTTACTTTATACACTAAAAAAATTCCCGTGGTTCATTTTCACCCAGGAAATTCCACTGTGTCAAATAATAATAACTCAATGTTCAATCTTGAATCTTGAATCTTGCATCAAGAATCTTGAACATCTTGCCAAAATCATAAAGTCAACCTCAAACGTTTTGTGAGTTTCGGATTGGAATTAGTCAGTCACACTTGGATTTTATTACATGCGTAAATTTTTCAATTCTTCAATGAATCCGAGCAATTATTATTGATTACTGAAAAAAAAGCTGTAAAAGATTCTAAATTCCAAACTCCAAACTCAAAGCTCAAAACTGAAACTGTAGAGAATTTTTTTGAGGTTTGAGATTGGAGTTGATGGAGTGCAAAGTCTGTAAATTGACACGAGTGCATTAATAAATTGAAGAAATGGGCCAGTTTGATTTTAATGGGACTCTTTTTTCTCTTCTCTCTTCTCTTTTTCCACTCTTTTCTCTAGCTCATGAAATTACTTTTTAAATTCCTTTTGATTCAATCTCTCCACTTTTAAACCAAAGCAACTGCAGAGCATCAACCATCAACTATCAACCATCAACCATCAACTGCCTCCTCAACTCCATAATAAAAAACCAGGGAGTCCATGTGCAAAATAAATGGGGAGTGTGGGAAAAGGAAACGCGTAACTGAAAAGTATTAGTATCAGAACATCAGAGCATCAGAGCACTTTGGCCAAAATGAATATGAAATGAATATTATAGAATTGGAATAGAAATTATACACTGTACAATTTACAAAGTACAATTTACAAAGTACACAAAGTGGAGTTGAGAGTCGAGAGTCGAGTCAAGAGTCAAGTTTCTGCCCGAGAGCAAAAATACTTTGTACTTTACTAGACTAAAAGGGTTTACGCAGTCAAGTCAAGTCAAGTAACAAAATAGAAAAGAGAAAAGAGAAACGCGAACCATGGAAATTGTACACTGTTTTCTGTTTTATATTTTATATTTTGCCTGTGGATTGTGGACTTTGTCATTTGTAGCTTAGACTTTGGAGGAGGAGGAGAGGAAGCATGTGGAAATTAGAATCATAAACTAGGACAACATTAAACATTCGCGGAGCAAAGGCTGAGGCTGAGACTGAGAATGAGAATAAAACTTTTGAGGATTATCACAAAATCCAAGTCGTCCCTTACAAATTTAATTCTGGTTATGAAAAGCGTGTAATAGGAATGAAAATGAAAAGGAGCCCACGACGCACATCTGCACATCTATGGAAAATCTAGGAAAAGATGAGCATTGAGCATTGAGCATTGAGCATGGAGCTCCGTTTCATCTCATCTAATCTAATTATGGGCCATTTAATACAATAAAACCTTTTCACAGTCCCACAGCACAAAATATATGCAGAAAATGCATGCAGAAAATAGAATAGTAAAGTCCGGTTTATTGTCCTCCTGTTCCATTCTGCACACTAGAAAATTTTGTTGGAAATGCACAAAAGTACAAAAGTGCAAAAGTGCAAATGTGCATTTTTGCACAAATCCAAAATCCAAAACGTGCAAGATGCAAAATATAAATTTATTTCTAGAAATAATCTAGAATCTAGAATTTCAGGCGGGCTGAAAAGAAAAAAGAAAAGAAAAATTTGCAAGTAATTCTACGTGAAACGTCAAGTGTAGACCGCACTTTTTTCATGAAAATAGAAAACAGAAATACTGAGGATTGAGGATGCACATGCAAAAAATTTGGTGCATTTTTTATCTCCAATCTCCAAACTCCAAACTTGAAACTGGAAGAGCAGGAGAGAATTCTTCAGAGAAAGAGACAGGTTATAAATCATGTGGAAAGGAGAAACTTTGGACATGTAGGGAAAAGTTAACTTTGATCCAATCTCTCTGGAATCTGGAAAGGAGTGCGGGTTTTGACTTTTGACAGGATGAAAAAATACTGCAGTCCATTTCATTTCCACCGGATGGAAATGAAACAACAACAACAACAGTTTTTGTAGATGCAGAATGAAGAGTTAGTTTAGAATAAATAATACAGAATTCAAGTAGATTTCCATTGATTTGATTTCCCTCTCCTTAAAAATCCAGTCCGTTTTGAGGAGTTTCACCTCTTTGGCGCCAAAACATTTAAAAAAAGTAATTTGTAATTTCATTTTAACTGAATCCATTATGACAATAATTTTCAATGATGAAATTACAATAATTATTATTGTTCCTCATTTTTCCCGCTTCATTTGAATAAACACAGTTTTATCCGTAGTTTACTCATTTTGCCCATTTTTCTGCACACTGTCGCGGCATTCGCCGTATGTTAACAGTTAATTCGTTACAAGTTACAAATACCAGAAAAAAAGAGTTTAAAACTGCGGACGTTTTAGACTTTAGACTTTACAAAGTGGAAAGTGCACAGTGAAAATTGGAGAGTGAAAAATTAAGGAGTGGGAAAAGAGACAAAAGAATGGAAAAGACAAAGAACAAAGAAGAAGACATGAATGTACTCTTCGCTTCAATTTCCGTCATCGTAAATTCAATGAAATTTCCCTGTGCTTCCTCTTCCTCCTTTAGATTTTAGATCTCATTGATGAGTTTTAACATTTACAATTTACACTGTACTGAAAACTCGAGACTCGAGACGTGTAGATGGGAATGCGATGCGATTTGGCTTCTTTTGTACTCCTTTTCTTCTTCTTCTTCTTTAGATCTCATGTTCATTCTCAATCAGAGAATCTCTGGCGTCTGGCGTAGAACAAGATCGCAGGAAAACCGTGTGGATTCTTCCAAATTCCAACTCAAACTCCAACTTTATTCCCCTTTTCCCATTTGCTCCAAAAAACTGTACAAACTAAAGATAGGAAATACGGAGGGGAATGAACATGTTACGGTTTACGGTTTACGGCGAATGGCAACATTCTTAAAATAATCCCTGTCTTCTCTGTGTAACACGCTCCTCGCTTTTTGTTCAATCTTCTCAATTCTGTACTCTGTACATTTTTTGCAGTGAAACTCGTGAGTTGTTCTCTGTTTCCTTGAGTTTGGAGTTTGGAGTTTGTAGTTTGTGCGAAGGAGGAATTGATGTGAAATGGAGTGCGAAAAAGTCTAATTGCACCAATATTTCCACGTGTAATCACACCCACTCAACACAAACACACTCAACAATCAACTGCTCTTTTTGTACAGCTCTAATGTTTCATTTCCCGATTAAATATCCAACACACGTAATAAAAGTCGGCCCGTAATTTATTGGCCGTGCGGGATCCGCCGATAACCAAATAAACAACAAAATTACATCAACTTTGTTCAATTTCTCCATTCTCCATTATCCATTCGGGATTCTAGATTCTGGGTAATTTCAGCTCAAGGGAAAATACAAAATACACATCAACATAAACAGTTCAAACACCATGTTTTTTTGTTTTTTGTTTTCTATTTTGAATTTTGAATTTTAAAAGTGGGTGGGGAAATTTCGAGGGATTTTTAGGAAAAATTACAGTAAATTCACGTCTCCTGTTTCCAATTTTTATTTTCTGGAGTCTGGCGCCTGGAGTCAAAATAATAAAGTCATTTTTGTTTTTCTGTTTTCTGTTGTCTGTTTTCTGTTGTCATATTAGATTTTTTTTATTCAGATGCAGGATAATTTTGATTCACAAAAAAGAAAAAACACGCAGGAGCAACATAAACTTTGTACATTTTGTACATTTTGTACATGTTTTCAAGTGGGCAGTGGAAACTGGAAAGTGTAAACAGTATTGAATTTTGAATTTTATGGGGACGTGATTTTCTAGATTTTCCAGATTCTCTAGATTTCCATATTTTTTCATGTTCATTTCCATATTTCCATTTCCAGTCAAAGATGAGATGAGATGAGATGAGACGAGAGAAACTGAAATGCGGGGGTTTGTTTTCCACTTTCCGCTTTTCTACTCCATTTACCATTTGCACATCAAAGTATTCAAAATCCAAAATCCAAAAATCTAAAATCTATAGAGAAAAAACCAAGTTGAATAAAACAAAGAAAGCTGAGTATAGAAATTTTTATATGGAAACATAAAATATTCAGAGTGGACGTTGGACTTTGTCCTTTGGACAGCGTAAGAAAACAAGTGTAGATAATAACAAAAGAGGGAAAAGGAGAAAGGAAAGTCATGGTTCAGTGCCGGTTGATTTTGTTTCTTGACTCTTGACTCTTGACTCTCAATTCCGTTCCAGTTTTTGACCCTTTAAGCTTTGAGCTTTGAGCACATGAAAGAGGAGCTTTCAATTTCACTTCCTCCAGTCCCGCCCGCATCATTCCGAGTCACGGAGTACACGGAGAAAGAGCACCAAAACCAATACAAAATACAAATACAAATGCGTTCAATAGTGAGCACAGAAAATAGAAAATAGGAATTGTGAGTGGGGGACGGGATAAATCAATACAAATATGCATGTACATTTTCCATCAAAGCTCCACTTATTTTACTGCGAGCTCCAGAGCAGAGCAGAGAAAAGCACAACACTCCCGAGTTTCTGGAATCCAGAATCCAGAATCGGAAATGGCCACAATACTTTCTAATGAAAATGAGGCCACTCGCATACGTAATTATAATTTATTCTACTTATCCCTTCTCACATTCTGACTTTCTGACATTCTCCATTAATCCTCAATCCTCTTTCAGTCTTTTTTCTTTTTACTTTTTACTTTTAGTAAAATTTCAACTAATTTTTACCTACAATATTTTTTAGAACACCAACTGATAAATACATATAAATTCATAGGACTTTTAAATTTTATAGTTGAATAGTTGACATTAGTTTACTTTTCTGAATAATGTTGGCTTTTAGATTTTAGCTTTTGAGAAATGGGAAATGGGAGAAAAAGGCCTGTTTATAATACATTTTCAGCATGAAGAATCAAGAATCAAGAACCAAGAATCTCGCTCTTGTTCATTTGACAAATGGGAAATGAGGGAGAATTTATGAGAGAGGCAGTCAACTGGTAAACAAAGTCTTAGACCGGGAAAATTTCAATTAATCATCTCCTCTGACTAATTCCTCCACTTCCGCTCAAAATCTCGAGCCTCGAGTCTCAAGTCTCAAGTCTCAAGTCTCGAGGAGACAGTTGAAAAACAAAACAAAGCAAAGAGGATTTTTTTTTCTAGAAAACCGAGTCGAGAGTCGAGAGCAAAGACAACAAAACAAAACATGTTTATTATTCATTATTCATATCACGTTTTCTACTCCTATTTTTTACTACTGCTGTACAATGTACAAACAAATGACACATTTACATTTACATTTACAATTTTAAAGAGGCTTCAAAAAGAACAATAAGAATGAAGAATGAAGAGTGTACTAGTTTTATGGTTGCTATGACGCCTCCGTTTTCTCCTCTCGATCTCGCTAAACACTAAACCCCGTTGTCAAGGAGAAGGATCCAGTTTTTATTTCAAATTAATTGATGATGTTTACTCTTTACTCTTATTGTCATTTATTTTGGCTCCCGTCCAAACTTTTCTGTTTACAGAACATTTTCAAAATTCAAAACTCAAAGCTCAAAGCTCAAAGCTTTAATTTTATTCCACTTGTTCCTCTGCATCTTTACATTTGAGGCAAAAGCTACTTAAAGATATTATATTCATTAGTCATTAGTCATTAGTGTTAATCGCCAACTTGATGAGAGTCATCAGTCAACAGAGGGAAAAGAGGAAAAAGAGGAAGAAATCATCAATCAACAGTGAAAAGCACAGAAAATCATATGAAAAAGACTCTCATTGAATTAATTACCAATGAAATAATAGTAATAATATTCCAAAGTAAATGAAGGGAATAAATGAATTTAGAAGCTGTTTATTGTACAGAATAAAATATGGATAAATGCGGGTAACGAACGGGGAAATGGAGATGGAAAAAGGAAAAAGGAAAGTTGTCCTGTTTTGTGAGCAGAATATCATCAACTCATCTTTACAGTTCCTAATTCCAGATTCCACATTCGACATTCGACGTTCCAGGGAAATGAACTTTGTTCCGCTTTTGTTCCTCCAAGAGACTTGATCTATTTGTTATCTTTTTTCCGAGCGAGGCGGAACATGAAAGAGAAAAGAAAGAGAAAATGAGAGGGATGTTCGACGTTGGATGTCGGACGTCGGATGTTGGAAAAGGAAACTTTTTTATGGAAACCAAGCGGACCTTTTAGTTTTGTTACATCTTTTCATCTCCGCTCTCCATTTCCTACATCAAACTGAAACTGAAACTGGAAACTGGAAAGACGAAAGAGAAGCTCCAGAGAGGAAAATGTAATCTAATAAAATTCACCGGGTATTTTTACTCTTTACTTTTTACCTATCTGTCAAGAATCAAGAATCAAGATACGGCTCCTGCATCCTCCATCTTGCATATTGTTTATTCTCTTCTCTCTTTTATTTTCTCTCCTATTTGTGTTTGTTTTTGTTTTCGCTCCGCCGTGTGTTTGTTGCAACTTTTTACAAGGCTTGATTTGGTTTGGTTTGGTTTGGTTTGGTTCGGTTCGGTTCAGAAGCCTCAGAAGCGCAGCTTTTTGAATTCTCTAGAGATGCTCAGCTCAGTTTGACTTGACTCTGAGAGAATCAAAAATACAATACAAAACAAAACAACCCAAAGCTAGACAAAAAAGACCGCGTCAGATCAATGCACAATGCACGTAAATGTAAAATGTAAATACACATGGAAATGATGGAATCTTTCATGTTGCTCAGGAGTCAAAAGTCCAACGTCAAAACTGAATCCAGACAGAGTAAAAGAGAAAATATGGGAATTTATCTCGTCCCCTCACAAATCACAAATATTCATCAGTCGACAGGCAAACAAGAGTCAAAACAACAACAAAAACAACAACAAAAACACAAAGCAAAACAAAAACAGAAAACAGCCATAAAAGTACATGGGGAAAATTAGAATACAAAATGCAAAATATAATCATGTCAAAGGATTTTTTGATTTTGCGTGGGACTCTCTTGAATTTCGTATTTTGTATTTTGTATTTTCAACCTACAATTTCATTCCAGATTCCAGATTCCAGAACCAGATCTGAAACTGGATTCTTCTCAGAATTTTGATATTAGGGAAATGTATTCATCATTCCCTTTGTCAATCCTTGTTTTCGTTTTCGACCTACGACATCAGACATCAGACATCAGACCAGAGCCAGAGTAAACACATTGTCAAAGCTAGTGTAAACTAATATTATATTATATTATTGTGATGAAAATGACAAATGACTCGAGTTTTTTCGGAGCATTTCCTCTGAGGAAACAAATACTAAAATTTACAATTCCTCTAAACTCTGAAGGATAATAAATAATAAATAAAGGAAATGGTGGAAAATGGAAACTGGAACCTGGGATTAGGATGATTCTCCTAATATTAAACGATATTACAGTGTCTATCCTCTTTTTGATGTTTTATGGGGCTCCTGTACTAAAACGAATGCATATTGAAATGCCAGTGTCAGGTAGATGGCATTTAACTGTCCTTGTCATAGTCACAGTTATTTTGATGACTTGACTTGACTGTGAATATTTGCTCCATTTGACGGGGAATGAAAATGAAAATGGCTGTCTTGAGTCTTGTGTCTTTGTGTTTTGGTTTTCTATTTTGACGACCTTAAATTCCAGACCAAACCAAAAACCAAACCAACAGGAGACACAGGATCCAGGTAGACATAAAAGTAAAGCTTATAATAAAACCCCCACGTCCTCAATAATAACCCCGTTTTATAATGTAGATTGTATATTGTATATCATCCAGACCACACTCACATTCTCCACTTCCATTCTTCATTCTTTGTACTCATTTTGATTCCTTGCATGTGTTTACTCCTCCGTCTCTGTCTGAGTCTCCGTTCCGAGTTCCCGAGTCAGTTTATTTCCCCACAGACAAGAAAAGAGAACAGATGGAGGAGATCAACCCGGAATTATTGCCCCGGTGAAATTCTAATAACTGTCTTTATTCTGTATTATATTGCAGTGTGTAGAAAGTAGAAAAGAGGAGAATTGAGCGCTCTGTGAATCTTTTGTGTGTCATTCTTGTTCATCTCGGCTGCTTTGTTGTCTTGTGTTGTGTAGAGTGTAATGTGTAATGGGATGTGATATGATACGCTATGACGAGCTGGAGCTGGAACTGGAACTGGATGATAAATTACCAACTGTCTCTTTGAGTAGCATTTATTATTTATTTCTTGGAAAAACAGGGAAAAGAGAATGAGAGAGCTTCATGAGCTCAATCGGATCTATGTGGAAAATGGAAAATGTATGGATGTCAGGGTTAGATCTACTTTTACTTTTACTTGTACTTGTATTTATTTACGTATCATTTGCTGTTTGATATCTGATATGATAGGCCTATTATTTATTTATTTATTTATTTATATATGTCTACTGTCTACGAATTACAAATACAACTACAACTGCACAAATACATTCAATTCCTCTCCACGATAAAATTCCCTGTCTGTTGAGTACAAAATAAATGGAGTTTGATCTCCTCATGAATAAATTAGTGTACAAGGTAAAAGGGTTAAATGCATTCATGTCAAAATTCCAAACTCCAAACTCCAAACTGTAAAGTTCCCTTCAAAAGTCAGAAGCAAAGTGAGAAAGCAGATGCCTCAACATTCAACATTCAACATTCAACGTCCACATTTAAATGTGTAATCAACCTGAAACTGGAAATGTAACAAAAAGTGTTTCATTTGATATGATATGATATGCTTTATGATAGATTGAGATGAGATGAGGAAGAGAAAATTGTTCAAGTTCCTCCAAAACTCCACTTTATTTGTACTTTGTACAGACTCCACACAGCCCAAATTTGTAATAACTATACTTTTTTGTTTACTTTCTCCTCCTCTTTTTCACCTACACAAAATAAAGTATACTGTACTTTCTCCAACTTTCCCTCACTTTCTCCCACTTTCTCTCACTTTCTCCAAAACTTTTACCATCTTCTCTCCAGTTCGCCAGTTCTCCAGTTGGGAGTAGATGAGAGTGGGGGGAGTTGAAACAAAACTTTCAAGTTTTTCCACTTTCTCCTTCCTCTCTTTTTCTGGGTTCGGGGTACTTTGAACTGAGTTGCTTTGTCTGGTGTCTACATTCTACAACCTACCTTTTGTACCTTTTGTACCTTTTGTTCTAGCAGCTCCAATTCCAACAGTGTTTGCTTTTGTATTTTGTCTAATTGGAGAGTGAATGGACCACGCATTCAAATTTTCACGCACCAGTTCCTCCATCCAAACTCAAAACAACACAGAAAATAACATGTAAAATTATATAAACGCCAAAGTATTTAACAGGAGCAGAGGAAAAGGCTGTAAAAGAAAAAATCATGCAGCGTATAGATTGCAGACTGTAGATTGTAGAAAAATATTAGGAAATCCAGAAAAAAACAGTTTTCACTTTTCAATAAATTTCACCATTCATGTGCAGGGTTTAGGAAAAACTCGACACATTTATTTTCAGGTCCGAAATCTGAAAGTTGAGATTGAGATTGAGCTTGAGCTTGAGCTTGAACGGGAGTAGAGGAAATGGGTAAAGTTTTACTACGAGGTCATTTAATACTTTCACTTTGCTTTCACCTTCAATAACAAACAGTAGTAAAATAAACCAGAACAAAACAAAACAACAAGGACAAGGTGTAGACTTTGTAGACTTTGTACACTTTTTATATTGGTATATTGGTAGAATGTAGAATGTAATGGCTGTAGTTTTAATCCTTATCACTGCGACATACAGCGGCCGGAAACACTTTCCTACATTTATTATATCAAGTAAATTCACTCCTCTGTGATAAAAAGCCATACACATGCACAGTATAATAAATACAGAAGCTGTAATAACACAGAAACTTTACAAGGAACAAGAACAAGAACAAGAATAATAACCGTAATAATAATAATAATGATGGGCTTTTCTTTCAACTTTCAACTTTCAATCCACTCATACGCACAAAGCACAGAGTGTGTTTCTCCACTGTACTTATCAATGGTAATTAAGAATCCAGTCTCCACAGTCCATAATCCAGGAGAAGGGTAAAAGTACATGAACAAAGCCCATAAAAGTACATACATAATAAATTAAAGGTTGGAGTAATAAGTACCTATTAATAAATTTGTAAGGGGTATCAAAAGGACTTTACTTTAGTTTCTCTCAGGATTTACAAACTTCTCTCGAATCTTGAATCTAGAGTCTCCAGTCTCCAGTCCCGAGAAAAGTGAGTAAATATCTAACATGTAGTAAATAAATAAGAGGTACACAAAACATATGGCCATTTCCATTTTCCATTTTGCACATTGGGCAACTCTCCAAATTTCTCTCATGGTGACTGTAATTTGCCTGAGTAGTGAATGGTAAACCGGGTGAGGAAATGAGGATCAGAAGTACAGATACAGATACAGATACAGGAATATTACAGCTGCCAGAAACCTACAGCCTACATGTGCAATTAATCCTAGGTAATTTTCTAGTCTAGAGTCCCGAGACTCGAGGAGAAAAGGAGAAAAGGTGCCAATAGGTAATAGAGGATTTATTACAGCCGTTCTAATAGCTTTTCCCCTCCTAAAAAAATTCACAGCTTAATATTACTACTTACTACAGTTTATTATGGATTTGGATTGGTCATTATCTCAAACCACAGGATCATAATAATAATACTAATAATACTAATAAAAATACTAATAATAATAAGCCTCGGATTTTGTCCTGAGACATAAAACATGGGAAATTCCCACAGTCGAGATTCCTGACACTTTGGATCAAAACTCTGTATAATCTATAATATAATTTCATGGAGTAACAGAGAAAGAGAGAAAGAGGTAATTTTGATGTAGAGTATAGAGTATAAAGTGTAGAGTACAGATTGTAGAGACTGGAGCAGTTGAGGGTGAATAATGGAATTTCATTTTGTAACCAAAGCACATGCCACACAACAAGCCGCACCGAACCAAACCAACCCAAACCAGACCGAGTTCCCATGTGTGTACAATGTACAAAATGTGCATGTGTATAATATTATATTATAGTATATTATATATCGAGAGATGATATCTGGCATTTCCCACACACATAAAAAGATGATGTATTGCAGGAGGCGAGCTATCTTTCAACTTTCCGCAACATTAGACTCTTAGACTCCAGTCCATGGAATTCTTCTTCACTTTGGATTTTGGATGTTGGATTTTCTCCTGATGTCTCTTTCTCTTACTTTCTCCAGCTTTCTCTTTCTTTTCAATATCCTTTCAACTTTCAATATTATTCATGCAGGGCTTTATCAAATAGAATTTAGAAGGAATGGATCCGACTCCGGTCTGACTCTGACTCTCCGCTCTCGATTGCCTGGGCTGTGCTGGGTTGACTTGATTCGAGTTCAGTGTTCAGTGCTGCGGACTGATGAGAATTGAGCATTGAGGATTGAGGATTTCCTTTCAACTTGTACTTATCCCGTCTTTTTGATAAATGAAACTCGGGAGGATTTATCGCTTATTCTCCTACTTATCCAACATCCTACGCTACGCCATATACTAAATGTAGTTTGGTTTAGCTGAGATCTATATTTTCTATTTTCTATTTTCCATGGAAAATTTACAGGCTCTTTTGAGAGGAGGAAAATTCCTGGGTTCCGGATTTTTATTATACATTAGAGAAAGCATTTTAAGTCTGTATTTTGTACTTTGTGTGTGGCTTGTCTCATGTCATTAGAAAAGGTTCCAGTTTTTTTTATACCTAAATATCCCTGTTTTTGACACAAAGAGTGCATTCCTGCCGTTCTTTTCTCTATTCTTTATTCTGGATTCTGGATTCTGGATTCTAGAGAAAAGAGAAAGTCTTCTTTGAAAATCACTGTTCTACTTTACTTTTGTCCCTACTTTTAAAATAACATGGAGACAAGGAGAAGAAAGAGAAGGAAAAAGAACATGAATATTATTATTATTATTACTACAACGGCGATCATCATCAACATGATGATAGTTGTAATCATCATTGTCCTTTTCTACTTTCTACTTTCTCTTTTTCACTTTCTCCTAACGATAACGCTAACGCTAACGCTAAGGAAAAGATAAGTCGACGAAACATTAACAAAGTAAATGCTGTGCATTCTGCATTCAAAAAAAATACAACGCAAAGTCCAAACTACAAAATACAAAATAGACAACAGGAGCAAGAACACGCGCGCTTCTCGGCGCCCTTTTCCATTTTTATCTGAGAAAATTAGACGTAATCTCTTTCTTTCACTTTCTCCAAAATCCAAACTTCAAAGCTCCAAAGTACAAACTTTTAGGCGTAACAACTAACAACTAACGACTTACGACTAACGACTCAAGACTCGAAGTAAAAGGCATAGCTTAAATGAGATTTTTCTCCTCTTCTTGACCTAGATCATTTCATTGTTATTCTGATTCTGGTTATTTTTATGGATGGAAGGACATGAAAGGATTACATTATTTGTCCTGTCATTCCACTAAAAAATAAAAAAAACATGATAAGAAAATACATGAAAATAAACAAGTAATTTAGTAAATTTATTAATAGTAAACTTTTCTCTAATATCTTGGTTTTTTAATATTGTCTATTACAGATTGATGCGAAAGCTGGAGATAAATGAAACACCCGATTTGAAATGGATTTTTAGATGAATCAAGAATCAAGAACCAAGAATTAAGATTCAAAATTCAAAGCTCAAAACTCAAGGCATTTGCAAGTTCTCCATTTTTCACACAAAGAGGAGCTTTGCATAACAGTTTCAAGATAAAGAGGACGGCGGGGGATATAAAATAAAAGTAAAAGTATAATGGGCAATGCCGTGGCGATTGCCACACTTTTGCCCATCATCCTTGCCCAACAAATCCAACATCAAGTACATCAACAACCGTACCAGCATGAGTATGAATATGAGCAGGAGGAAAGTACAGAGAAACTGGGGATATTTTCCGCGGAGGGGACTTTGAATCCGAGTCCAAGTTGGAGTTTTGTGATATCATCATCTTCCTCGGGTGGTGGCGGTGGCGGGGTGTACGAGAATGAGAAGAATGAGAGTGGTTTGACCCGTCTGGACAATGGAGAACTGTCGCTGTCGCCGTCTTCGTCGCCCTTGCCACTGCCACTCCCACTCCCATTCTGCCCCCTCCACAACCGGAGCAACCGTCGAGATTACGATCTAGATGTGGAAGGAGTTAAATTCTACACTTACGGCGTCCTCCTGCCCACCATCTGTGCTCTCGGGATCGTCGGCAACGTCCTCAATCTCATCGTCCTCAGCCAACCCAACATGAAGGGCACCGCTTACATCTACATGAGAGGTCTGGCACATTTTTCTCATATTTCTCATATTTCTCATATTCTCCTCCTTAAACCAAAAAAAAGAAAAATAACTTGCACTCGGAGTAGACTGAAATATTATAGGAATAAATACTCGTTTTCTTTTTCTTCTCTCGTATTTTTATGTGGAGCATTTTTATGTACAATGTACAACAAAATTGAAAGTCCTTTGAAAGGTTTTATTCTTTCTCCAATTCGAGTCTTGAGACTTGAGTCTTGAGTCTTGAGGAAAAGACAGCACGTAGTTAATTTTACTATAAATAAGCATTCCGCGAGCAGGCACAACTCATGTAATAATATTATTCTTGTCATCGGCATCCTCTTGCTCTAGCGTCGAATGTCGGATCATACACTACTAAATTTGTATGCATATAAAATATAAACTAACCAGTAAACAGTAAAGAGTATGAGCATGATGCACATTGTTTTTTGAGTAGAAATTCCTCCCCATGACAACAACAACGACGACGACAGCGACAGTGTGCTCTCTATTTTCCATTACATAATTTCATATTATTTCATATTTTATCTTGAGACTGGAGAAGAAAGAAAGGGAAAGGCTGTAAAACAATCTACTTTCTCTTTTCTACATGTTGTGGATTTTTGTATAAAATGGGAGCAGTCGCCCGTCGCCAGTTTCCAGTTGCCCCATTTCCCATTTCACGTACCATAAAAGATGCAGAGTGAAAGGAGCCAACAACATAAAAAGGAGAAAGAAAGCAAGAGAAAGCAAAAGAGAAAGTAAAAGAGAAAGAAGCAAAGAAAGCAAAAAAGAAAGCGGAGGAGAAAGTAGGCATTCAACAGTCAACACAATAAGAATAAAAGTCTTGACTCGAGACTCGAAAGTCAAGAGTCAAAAGACATCTTTTCTCTTGCACTTTCTCTTTCTCCTTTCTGCTCATCTGCTCCTTTATCTGCACCAACAATTCCAATGATCTTTGTCATGGAATAAAAAGTACTAGAGAAAATCATGCAACCAGTCGCCAAAACTGTTCAAAATTCAAAATAAAAAAAGATGGACTTTTTTCCCAAGAACCAAGAACAGTTAAGTGGTTAAATTAAACAAAATTTGAATTTTAAATGTCAAATGTCAAATTTCGAATTTCAAGTCAAATGAGTTTTAGATTGTGGATTTTAGGAATGTTTAATAAATTATAATAAAAAGGTTTAGATTTCATCTGTTTAAAAAATACTATCTTTTCCCAGTATTTCATTTCATATCAAGAATCAGGAGAAACTTTTGACTTTTGACGCTGTTTATCTTTTCTGGGTTGGACGTTAAACGCTAAACGTTCATGTTCGTCCTGAAGCAAAAAAAGTTGATATTTGATATTTGATGTCAGGATAAAACATCCGCTTCCTCTGTGCTCTGTGATATTCGAAATTCACTCTTATCATTTTTATCCTGTAGATAAATGTTAAATGTCAACTGGAGTTTTAAGATCTTTACTTTTCATCCCATGTGTTTTTTTAAAGGAGAGAAAGTACAAAATATGAAAAAAGGAAAAGAGAAAACATGAGATAACAAATAACAAATGACTATAAAAACTTTGCTTTTGCTTGAAAGATTCATGTGGAATCTGGAATTTGGGCTTGTCGCTTCAAGCTTCCAGCCAAATGAAACAGATAAAATATAAAATGTTCATCATTCATCATCAGCAACAAAATACAAAGTACCGTGAAAAGGTGTACTTTCACTTTGACTTTCCTTTTTGTGTCGGTTGTCAATCAGGGATTATTTCATGTGGAACTTCACTGCGGTGGTGAAAAATGAAAAGGCTTATTAAAGATAAGACGGATCTTCCTTTTGATGGATCCCTCAAAAACTCATAAATAATTCATAGTTTTATGGCTTTCCTAAATAGACAAGCCACAAGACGCGAGACACATGCTGCTTTTGCTTTTATCTGTCATAAAGTGTAATCTTTTACATGATGTGAATATCAGACTGCAAATGATGGATTCCGGATTGCGGATTATCGGGAAAATAAATAATATTATACGACTTTCTCCCGAGTTACTTTTTTTCATCATGATAATTATCAGGCTTATTATTATTATTATTATTACCAATGTCAATTCCCAATTTCCAATTTCCAATCTTCATATTCAAATAGATATGGAAATAAGACTCTATAAATATTCATCCCTTTCATTTCCTTCGTTTGACTGGGTTCAGTTGCCGCCAAGAAATGAGAGTCCTGTGCAACATTACCTAAAAAGCATGGAATAAAATAGACAGTAGGATTTTGAGCCCTCTCCTGAAGAACTGAGTTGAGCCTTGTAATTTATAATTCTCTGGCGTTGGCTTTTGGTAAATCTAAACACGGAAGTAAATGCATAAATAAATAAATAAATACGAGTATCGATTGATTTCATGTTCCGTTGGGCTCATGTGTTATCATTTTTATTAGTATTAGTATTAGTATGAACGGGTACGGATACGGATACGGAAATACTATCTCCTATCGCATTGGTGAAAGTATTGCACAAAGTATAAAGCACAAGCAGTTCAGTGTTCAGTTCAGTGTTCAATATTTTATCACGAAGCAATGCTTCTTCTCCTTGGAGACATGCTATTCAATTCAGTGCTATGACAGCCGCATGAGGCGGGTGAAGCACAAAGCTCAAAGGATGGTGCCATGCGAAACATGTAGTACAATTTATTATTACAATATCTTTGGATTTGGGATACACGATAAAATTACGGGGATTTATTTATTGCACAGTGCAGAGAGGAGAAAGAAGAATCTATAGAATCTATAGATGAGATGAGCCTTGAGAGGATCATAAATGAACCAAAGAAAATACATGGAGAAAGTAAAGAAAGCAAATCAAATCCTGCTTTCTCCTTCATAAAATATCATTCATACATAAATACTTGGAGAAAGCAGACTTTCTCTTCCTTTCTCCGACTTTCTCTTATTTTCTCCGACTTTCTCTTGTTTTCTCCGACTTTCTCCGACTTTCTTTCACTTTCTCTGACTTTCTCTTACTTTCTCTTGCTTTCTCCGACTTTCTCTTTGACTCGAATGCAGATGAAAAAATACACCGTTTACTATTGTACAAGAGAACACAAGCGGAATGGTGTGGGAAAAGAATAGGAGTGACATTTCTTTTGTATGGCCTGTCATCCACCTGCTACTTGAGCTCCTGCTTCAACTCCTACCTGCTGTCACTCCAGACACTATTTTGACAAAAGACGCGTCCATCATCCCAACTCCAACTCCATATTATATATTATACATTTTGTATTGGGTTTTCTGGGAGGCTGCCTCCAAAAATAGCGCGTCAAAATCCACTTTTCTACATATACATTTCATTATGACACGCTCCACTCAATTTCAAATTCAAATTCAAGCTAAATACGACAAACGACAACCATAGCAATAGCAGTAGTAATATCAATAGCAATAGCAATACCAGTATCAATTCCATTTGGAGGGAAATTATTATTGGGAACAGTGAACAAGATGTTTGCTTTCTCCTTCCCTTTCACTTCCACTCTGACGTTTTCGCATGGCTTCCTTTGCTATAGAAAAAAACGCATGTCTTTTGTAACTCGAGACTCGAGACTCGAGTCGTAAATTTCATCCTCATCGTCATAACAATGGGATAAAATGAGAAGAGGATTCTCTGTCGTTACTAAGACGTCTTCATCCCAGTTCTTCCTCCTGCATCTCACGACATAATGCATTCTGCATTCTGCATCTACAATATAAAATATACAATCCACACATACACATGTGTATATTTTATATTTTGTATTTTGGGATGAAATACACCAACAAATATGGATTTTCCTTTTCTGTCGCCCACATTCATGTTTCTGTTTGTGGAACACTCGTCTAATTTTCCCCTTTTCCATTCTTCATGGTGCATAAAGAATGAAAAATAAAGAATCCGGAAAAAACTAGAGGGAGAAAAAGCAAAGACGTCGACGTGGAATCTTTTTTTCCATTTGTATTTACATTTACATTTTATCCGCCTCTTTCTTTTCTCATCGAACTAAAATTCATGGTGTTCTTGTTCTTTGCTTCTTTGTTT
The DNA here is from genome assembly GCA_019776565.1 of Sminthurinus signatus. Classification (NCBI taxonomy): domain Eukaryota; kingdom Metazoa; phylum Arthropoda; class Collembola; order Symphypleona; family Katiannidae; genus Sminthurinus; species Sminthurinus signatus. The sequence continues at coordinate 7,481 of JABASP010001525.1, read as the reverse complement.
TTGTTTCTGAATCAGAATCTGGATCTGAATCTGCCTCGTCTTTATCTTTACGTCTTTATGTTTTGGCTGGGAGAACAAATTATAACTCGACATATAAAATATAAATATTATGTAGTACATTTTGGATTGGATTTGGGATTAGATTCCACTTTCTCTTTCTCTTTCTCCCAGTCCCTCGCTCAATAACATATTATTATTATTATTATTTATTATGATATATAAAAGATTCCCTGTTGATGGAGGCGAATAAATAGTTACGAGTCCACACATAAAAACCAGAACATGAAAAATGTAAAAGTTATGATTACGACAACGAAAATGACAACGACAGAGCCAAAATGAAATGACTCGTTGTCTCACATAAAATATTTTATTGTACGCATATAACTCACCAGCTTTTATTTTATTTGTGCAGTTCTATTGCGCACAGAACACAGAACACAGATCACAGCGTAGTATAAAAATAATAAAAAATTCCTCATCCGCAGTGAGATCGGAGATTCTCGACAGCCTCGAGTTTTGCCAGTGTCAGATGACAAATCACAAATCACAAACCATGAAAAAAACAGGCTGAAATTGAGTGATTACTGACAGAAGAGTTGAAAAATTGTCGTCGTATGCAGAATTTTCATGTGCTTGGTGGATTTTGTCACTTTGTACAAGTGCGAAAAAAAAGAAATGAAAAATGATGCTGGTGTTTGTACTTTGTACTTTGTAGTTTGTAGATTCTAAGAGAAATTGAAAAGTAAAAAAATCCAAGTGTTTTTTCTCCGCCAAATCCAATTTTCGGTTTCACCAGGGAGAAAAACAACTGCATGAATTTTCTCAACCCTCAACACGCGGGAAAATACAAAAAAAAATAAGGACTTAAATGGATTAAAAGTATAATGTTTAACCTCCCGCCTTTTCAAAGTCTCGAGTCTCAAGTTACAAGTTGTCACTTTTTGTTTAGTATTTTGTCAACTTTGCCTTTCCCTTTTCCCCTTTTTTGTACACCACAAAAGATGTGAAACATGAAAAAGCCTTGTAAAAACCAAGCTTTTTGTCACCCATGAAAAAAGGCCCAGGGAAAAAGCGTTTGTGAAAGTGAAAGGGAAATGCATGCAGAAAATTGCATGTCCCAGAGTCGTAAATGGATATGAAAAGTAGAAAAGTGGTGTGATGCGAATTTCCCTAGATTTTATATTTTATTCTGAGCCCATTAAAAGTCGATTTGGTCTCGTTAATCCCGAGTTTGCTGTGTTGTTTTATTGCATGTTGTCTCTTGTCTCTTGTCTTGTGCTTTGTATTTGTGTTTTGGGCTGAGGATTTAAATGATAATTTTATTGCGTCGCATTGTACATTGTACATTGTACAAAACACGGAATACAAAAGCACGTCTTCATCTTTATTCCGGTTTGAGAACTGAGAATGCTTTCACTTTATTTGCTCCTTCTCATGTTCATTCTGATTCACATGCAAATTCACGTTTGTGTGCGTTTTATGCTTTGTGTTTTGTGTTTTATGGATTCTCCATCTGTAATTAAATGGTGTAATTAGACTCGTATTCTCAGTTTCACAGCGGAGCTTAATAAAAACATACGACTGTTTTACTCTCATTCTCATTCCCTTGATTTTTACACCCACTTTTTTCCTGTTTTGTGGATACAAGGATAATATTCATCTGTGAATCTGTGCAATTTTAGTAATTTTAGTACTTGAGACTTGACACAATTGCCAATTATGCCAAAGTAAATCGGAGAACATTACAAAAATACTTTGGAGAATCCGACTCCAAAAATCCGACCACAGCAACTTGAAACTTGAAAAGACTTGAAGGTAATTTGTCATTTGCAAAGGAAATTAAGAGCTTTTTCTTACTCTTGTCAAGTTTATCTGTAGATTGTAGACTCGAATATTTTCACAATAAATATTCTCACACTTGAAATTGAAATTTGAAATTAATTGTGTAGAGAAAGCATAAAAAATGAAATACTTTCACTTTAACACTTTTCCCTTTCAGTTTTTTCAACTTGATTTGAGTTGTTTGTAGAAACTTTTTTTTTGCAAGTTTTCCTCATTTTTCTTTGTCCCTTGAGAATTGAGCATTGTTGAGGATTTGGAGACAAATTTCAAGATTCAAGACTTGTTTTTTCCTCAATTTTTTCTCTGCAAACAGGAAAATCTGGAAAACTGGAAAAGGAAAAGAGTGAAAAAACACGTGCTGTGGAAATTTACAATTTACAACCGGTAGCTAAAATAAATGAAGCGCCTGTACATTGTACATTGTGAAACCAGGATGCTTTTCTCCTGGAGAAAATTCACACAATATCTCAGTGTCAAAAGGGAAAGTTTTAATGAAAACTAATTGTGACAGGGATTTTTCAGGGGGTGTCATAATTTACCCGGTTCTGAGCGGTACAATTGTGTACAAGTGTGGATTTTCCCTGTGTTTGTGCATGTACTTCAATAAACTCGACTACTCGAATATTTATCCCCGTCTGACGGAAAAGTTGAAATTTGGAATAATAAACTCTCCAGAACTTTCTCTCTCTTTCTATCTTTTTGAGCTTCTCAAGTACATGTGTTTTGAGTTTTGTGTTTCGTGTAATATGAGGATTATTTACTACTTGATACTTCATACCGAGTTCATACAACTCACAACTTTTTCTGCATAAAGTATAAACACATAATTTTTCCTCTAGAATCTAGAATTCAGAATCCAGAATTCAGAATTTGGATGAAAACATGTTTGTTCTCATGTAAATTAAACCCACTTCATTGCAAAATTTCTCTTGCTTTTCTCATAATTCGAAACTCTCCCACTCGAGTTTCTATAGTTACTTTTTGTTTAATTAATTATTATGATCTGGGCAATTAAAGGGGATTTGCCGGATTTTCCTTATGTAAAACAAAACACTTGTGATAAATATCAAATATTCAAAGATTTAACATAAGAGATTACAAGTTTTGTGTCTGTTCAGGGTTCAGTCTTTAGTATTTTCAATGTATTCCTAAAATTAAAGCTTCTTTACTCAAGTAAACCCAAATGTGGAAAATACGAAAATAGTTTAGAGGATTTTGAGATTGGCCTCTTTGCATTCTCAATTTTCCACATTACACATTACACAATTTCTACCTGTTTTCCAACAAATGGGAAATAAACATGTTCCATATTTTGGAAAGTTTGTGAAAGTAATGGAGAAAGTAGAAAGGAGAAAGTAGAAAGTAGAACTTTCTCCACTGGAAATGTGCATGTGAAAATCTACATGTTACATGTGAAATAAAGTTGTTCCTCTACAATTCACATAAATTATGAAGTACAATGTCCGCTGGAAGCTCGAGGCTGGAGACTGGAAACTGGAAAGGTTTTCACCTTCAACCTTCACCTTGTTTTTCTTTTGAAAAATAGTGGACTTTGTAAAGGTTGATGCAGAACGTGGGATTGAGAATGTGGATAAGTGCATAATATAATGCATAATAGATGTATTGAGCGGGTTTACATGCATAATATCCGCATCCGCATGTTTTCAATGTCCAAGTGCATGATTAAATGTTTTCGGGCTAAGTGTTTTATCTCCATGGGAAAAGAGGGAAGAGGAGAGAGGAAAGGACGGTGTTGCCTTGTTTTCCTGCATCTCCTTCTGCATCCTCGATCCTCGATCCTCGATCCACTATCTAAAATGTAGAATGTAGAGTATCTATTTCTACACTCTTTTACTCCTGTACTTTGTGGAATGAAAAGCATAGGGAATGGGGAACGGGGAACGGGCAACGGACAAGGCTGAGAAAAATTGGCTGGTGTTGAGAAAAGTTGGAGGTTTTATAGCCCCGCAGATTTTAGCTTCATCTCTCTTTTTTTACTTTCTCTTTTCCACTGATGATACTAGTGATGATGAGGATGAGGATGAGGATGCTTTCTCCACAATAAACCCTGTACATTCTGCATTCTGCATCTGTATGACTTTCCTCGGTTCTCCGTTACTTTGGCTACTTTCTTCTCTTTTCATTTCCCCTGTGGACTGTGGACTTTAGACTCGCGAAATTCCTCGCAGCCTTGTCCATTGTCCATCCTGAAGAAAGTTCAAAGAAGCTGAAACTCGGATAAGCATGTCCAACTCCAACGTCCAACGTCCAGTCACACCCTTCTCCCTCCGTCTTTATCCGCATCTTTAATCTGTACACTGGACTTTGTACATATTCTCTGCTCTCTTTTCACTAAGATCTAAATGAGGTTCGCTGGAGTCTTCTTTCTATTTTTTATTGACCTGGTTCTGCTTTTGGTTTTGGTTCTGGTTCTTTGGCGTTTGGCGTTTGAGGGTGTTTTTTTCAACTCTGAATTCTTTTCTGCACTTTTTTCATCTCTGTTGAGTTTTGAATTCATGAGCAACTAATAATACTGGAGACTGGAGTGTTTAAAAGTTTTTTCTCCTTTAAATTTGAATTTCTCATCCATCTCCATTTTCTTCTTGCTGTTGATGTTGATGTTGATGTCCGCGTTTAGGTTCGTCTCATGTGTTCTAAATTCACTCGAGTTTTTCTGCTCAGTCCTGGATTAGTTTTTGTATAAATCACTCACTTTTGACTCTGGACTCTGGACTCTTGACTCTTGAGAGTTGAGTCAAGACAAGACAAGAAACGGGTGACAGGGTCAACCGGAGAGCTTGAGAACTGGAGAACTAGAAATTTCCACTCCCCCTTAAAAAGAAGTACACACATTAAAAACTGTAGGATCAAGAGGATAATAATAATCATGATTTTAGAAGCAGTGCCCAATTTCACTTTGAGCTCTAAAAGTTGAGAGTTTCTATTTCAAAATTCAATTTCAATTTTCCTACAGTCTATTTCTGTGTGGAGCTGAAAGGAAAGTGTTGAGAGTTTTGTGTATTGCGTACATGTGTGGAAATGGGATGGATGTATCTTTTTAGATAGTTGATTCCGGTCGTTTCCGCTGTAAGTAGTCGATGCAGCCAATCTCTTTGAATTCCAAGGTCCACATCCAAGTTGGAATTGGAATTGGAGAGAGCACAAGTTGAGTGTGTGGCTGCTCTAGTCATTTGCCAAAGTCAAAGTCAAAGCCAAAGCCCAACTGAAAGGCAGAGAGAAAATAAGAGTGAAATAGGAAATTGGGAAGGCGGAATAGGCGAAGCGGAGCGGTTTGTGCAATAAATACATACATTTTAATGATATACTACACCAATATTAACTTTGTTCCCAACTACACGCATTACTCCGCTTCTGCACTGCACATTACACCAAATGTACAACATGCAGCTCCTTTCATCTTTCCTCATTGACAGCCTTTGTGTGTGTATTACATAAAAGCCGTTTGCTATTTACTCCAAAAGCGTTCAAGAAGTCTTTCTCCTTCTTTTTCATGTATAAAATAGAATCTTTGGTGATGAACTCATCACTCCGGCTCCGGCTCCAGCTACAGCTTTCACTCATTTCCTTTGAGAATGTGAATGTGAATGTGTAGATTGTAAATTGTACAGTGCAATAGCAACATACTTTCTCCAAAATTGAGACAGTGAAAGTCTATTGTGGATTGTGGTAAAGTGCATTAATACAGATACACTTTTGCATTTTAACTTGCTCCAACTTCCAACTCTTTTCCATTTTCTTTTATTCCTCCAGCATTTCATTTACTCAAATTACTCCACATTTATTCTTTATTCTTAATTTCAAGTGGGACTTGGCTGCTCACTCCTCACTCCTTAGAACTTTTGCAGCTTATGAAAATCCCAATCTTGAAAATCTTGTTCTCTGACATTTTGTTCCATTTCCCCGTTTCCGCGTTATTGTTATCATTACATCAGTCGTTAGTCAAATTGCACAAAAAAAAAAGAAAAAAAGATCCAAATTGTAAAATTCGAGTCATTCTCTTTTAAAATGTTTTTACTCTACATTTTCTACATCTGCTTTCTCTTATTTTTCTATTTTTTCTCTTCAAAATTCTTCAACATGAGCAAAAATAAATAAAAACTTGGTTCTGGTAAAAATTCTGAAATCTTTTTTTGAGCCTTCCCAACTTCCAAATTTCAAATCCAATGGAAAAAACCCGTGGAAATTGAATAAAAATCTATTTTCTTGTTACACTTTTGGATGTATTTTCTTGTATTTTACTGGTTAATCTAGGTAATCAATTAGGATTCGGATTTGAAATTGAGCGCGCTTGTCATCCCTCTTTTCAATTTAAAATTTTTGTACCTAAGAGTAAAAGCTTTACAAAACTAGTTGAGATTTGAGATCCACTTTCTCAATTCTCAACGTTCTAGTTTTTCTTCTAATTTCCAAGGAAAAGGGAGTTTAGAGTTTGCCGCATTTTCCCGTGAATTTGAAACCACCGGCAAAAAATGAAGTAGCACAAGAGTACATTTATAAAAAGAGGAGAGTCGTGGCGTTGTAAACGAGTATTTGATGACTACATTAGCAGCTTCAGCCTCCGCCTCAGCCTCATAATAGACTAATCCAGATAAAACCAAAACTAACCAAACATTCAATATTGAGTGTTTTGAACCGCGTGCTTAAATTGCATGATGCAGCGTCTCCATTCTCGGAATGGGATGAAACGCTTACTTATGTATGAAATAGAGCTCTCTTTTTTCTCTTCTCCAGTAAAAAGTATCAAGTATCAAAAGAAAGGGAGCAGCAAAAAAGGTTGATCCTTGATCTTGATCGTGATCCGAGGAATGAGACGGTGTAAGCTCGTGTAATTCCTAATAATCCGCCGTCCTCTTCCCATTCACTCAGCCTTTTCTATCTTTTCTTCTTTTACATGAGTGGATGTGGACTGTACATTGTGCATGTTTTCTCTATTGAGAAACTCAGTTCCTGCACAACACATGAAAATTAATATGAAATGAGGATGGACGTGGATGTGCCTTTGAATCCGAATTTGGATGATTGATTGCAGATGCACAAACACAAATACAAACACAAACACAAAAACATACAAAAACCGTACAAGAAAATAAGAAATAAGCAAAGGAGAAAGAGCTAAAGAAAAGAGTTGTGTTTCTCTTGTCTCTTGTCTAAAAATATGGGATGACATAATCTATTCTTTATCCGTGTGGGATCTCTCTGGAAAAGGATGTGGCGGAGGATGAAACACTTTATTCATGAAGATTCTCCCAACTCTCAACTCCCAACTCTAAACTCTGTACAAAATCCACAACTCGAGTAGTTTGTCATCCATCTCCTTTTTTCAACCAGATCCAGCGGATTCCAACTCCAGTTTCAGTTTCAGTTTCAGCTCTTGTTTTATTTCCACAAGACAAATAACAAATAGCAAATAACAAATACATGGCGCAAGAAAGTAAAACCATATCTACAAATAAAATAATCCCCAAGCTGTGTCTCTCTTTTCTCTTTTCTCTCTTCTCTTTTCTCTTGTGCACACGCCGCATCTAAACTAAACTAAAACACACATCCATCATACAAAAAGCCTTGAGCAATCCACGAACCTTCTTCTTCTCCTGGACACTCACACCCAAACAATA
>JABASP010001524.1:0-28380 GCA_019776565.1 Sminthurinus signatus | reverse complement strand
AGTCTTGAGATGGAAATGATGACCTAGAAAAGTAAAAAAAAAGGAAGAGGCGTCCAATCAAGTAAGAGAAAATTGTAGAAAACTCTACAATTCGTCAGAGTTTTAATTTACCACGTATAAACATTCTCCTGTACACCCATTAAAATCTTCACTGATTCAATAAGGTCTCTAAAATATACCAATCGAAAACACACAGACGGAGAAAGAGAAGGAGGAAAAAATGTATTGAACAGAAATAGTAGTACATGCGAGTAAAGAAGGAGATACATATTCAAAAGGATCAAGTTCGTTTAGGTAAAATAAAATATATCTAAAAAAAAAACATGATAAATTTAAAAAAAAGAAGAACAAACAATTAATAATAACAATTATCATCATAATATTATGCAACAAAAGTAATAAGGCTACATGTAACACGTAGTTACTACTTATGCATCACATACATATACACATCTGGAAGCAATCTGGACAGTGAAACATACATAATATATACGACTTGAATAATATAATATATTAATAAGGAAAGTTCCACTGCAAACAGGAACTACAAAAAAATTAAGAAAAATTAAATATATAAAATATACTATATCATGTAGCTTGTAGAGTTTGGTTTAAAACGTCCTATAATGTAATGTACATATTTATAGAATTTGATAACATGTATAGTGAATGAATGAAATATCGAATGCTAAGTGAAAAATGAATGATTAGGTACTGAAATTATCATGATATGCTGTTTCACGTGATATTTGATATTTATAGTTTGTCTAAATACCAATTCAAACACACGTGAATTGTAGATGATTGAAGATGATGATAAATATCACATTGACTGCTGACTACACACATAGAGAGATTCTTGACATATAATATTGAATGTTGAATGTTCATAACCTATAGAACATATAGATAAGAATCTCCCCATTTGCAAAAGTGTTACTGTACTATCAAAAATCAAAACACACGAAAAAACCAACAAAAAAAAAACTAAGAAAATATGACAATATAATAAAATCGTGTATGCGACGTACACTGAAATACTTTTGAATTTTTTCCACGATTTACACATAATGTGTTATAAGTAAGGAAGAAATGTAAAAAAGGATACTTGATACTTTCAGCGGATGAGGTAAAAGAACAAAGGATGAATGATGGACGAATGACGGAAGGATCATAATAATTTTCATAGAGGGTTCAAGTTCCATACACGAGTATGAATTTGAATTCAAATCCAAATGCTCAGAACACAGAAGAAAACCAATTAAAGGGAAACTTCTTTGAGCCTTGAACCAGTTGGATCTTTTACCCTTTCTTGATTTGTCGCATCTGACAACTGACAACTGACAAAACAAACAGATAAAGATAAACGAATGTCTGGAATGATTCTTCCTGTGGTCACTTTCATTAATAATCAAAACTATTACTTTCCTCGTCATCTTTTCCCTCTTTTCCCACAACAAGCCGAGCATCATCATCACATGTACAATTCCAACCGGACGGCACGAGAATTTTCTTTGTGGCATTCTGCGTAAAAATCAGAGTGGACGCTGCTAACACGAAGTATATATTAAATTAAAATTGATGTAAAAGTACTGGAAATATAGAGGATGTACTAAAAACTAAATGTGGCATGTATACAAGGCAATTATGTCCTGCATTAAACTTCCAAGTAAATCAACTCTATATTTTTATGAATGTCAGTATACCAAAATGGTAAATGTGTATGCAGTTGTTGAAATTCATATTTTAGAGAGTATATTAAACGCATGGATTTTATCGAATAGATGTTTCTTTTTTCCTGATTCTATATTATGTATGGTTCTAGAATTGTAAAACTTTTGACAATGCACGAGATTCTCAATATCAATAGAATTTAGAAATAGTGAATTTTTTTTTTTCATATTCATAATAATAATGCCACCTCCGACTTTTTGAGGCAAAAAAAATATAGATAAAAGAAAAAAAACGGGACTGTGTAAAAAAAGTACAGTGAATTTAGAATACATAATGAACTTTTCGTTTGAGAGGCATAATAATAATAATAATAATTATAGTGAGTGGATGAAGAGTAAAGCAAAGTCAATGTGTATAAGCCGTACATTTAATATTTGTACATGTAATGTTTGTACATGTTATACATTTACTCGATCTCGAACGTCCGGAGTCCCGTATTGCTCCTATTCTGTATCTTTTTTCCTACCCAGTTTCACAACTAGAATTCCTGCTGGATATTTCCATGTGTTAACATATGCATAGTATTGTTTATGGTTGTGTTTTGAATTTTGTTGGGTTGTATGAGGAAGGTTTACACTCTCATTAGTATTTTCTATCATGTCAAAGCATACAAAATTGAAATTATATAGAGTATAAAAATAGAAACAAAAGATTTACGAAAATTTGATGATGATTATGCAGATTAAAATGATAAAACGTTCTGTATATTTTTTCTAAAGACAGTTTATGAATTAAAGTAAAATCAACATTCATCCTTTCCATTAACTATAAATATAAAATATAATTACAAGCAGACCCTTTTATTATTATTATTTTCGTGAATAACATTATCTAAAATACATTATGTATAATGAGTCACTTTTTTTTACCTATGAATTCATTCCATTTCTCACACTTTTTAATAAATAGATAAACAAATAATCACTTTTATGTATAATATACACGAGATTATACTTGAAATAATGACATTTTTATCTCCTTTCCACCTTCTCACTTTTAATGTAATTAGTTTAGCGTTATAGTATATTACAAGTGTTACTTTATCTATACAATTATTTTATATAATATGTAAAATATTATTGTTTCATTAAATATGTATATTTTTTGCTTTGTGTACACTTTACCAATGTAATATATTAGCATTCTATTTTCTTAACAATTATTACTTATTATTTACATGTATATATATACTTTATTTCTATCCAAACTTACAACCTGTCATACTTTGTACATGCGTGTTCCACGTATAATATTGACATAGAAACATATTATAGTTTTATCATACAATGTTTTATAGAATACATGTATACCATTCATATATCTACAAGTAAGATGCCCGTCAAATGATGGGTAATTTTAAATCCTAACAAAATTCGTATCCGGTGACTCAAGAGCTAATTCAGTTCCAAAATATGAATTGTTCGTGTCGTAGACATACTACAACTTTTCATTATTGATAGGCCAATACCCATAATAATAGCCATTTCTCTTTTAGCCAGAGTAATAGCCATTTCTCTTTTAGTCAGAGTAATAGCCATTTCTCTTTTAGTCAGAGTAATAGCCATTTCTCTTTTAGTCAGAGTAATAGCCATTTCTCTAGAGCGTGACTCCGACCCGATGTCATCGGATTTTATTGGGGTAGATTATAACTACATTCTTCCTAAGGGGTAATGATATTTTTTATATACGACAAGTTCACCTTTCACAACCTATGGAGTTGACTACTATACGTCGAGTTCATATTGTCACGACATTTCATATATATTATAGTTATTCTCGTTTATATTTCGATACATACCATACGGCCCAATGACATGAAAAAAAATCAATATTATATATTCTTTTGTATTATATCACGCACATTTACGTATTTTATAATTCTTATATGTTTACATGTACAAAAAATATATAATCAAATAGACCTATAACCTGTACTATATTCAATTTTCTGTTGAACAAAGTTTATATATAAACGCCTTTCAGAAAAATCTAAAATCTTGTCATTTATTATTTATAGTAGGTTTTCTTACACTTTTTTTTTTTAAGTTTGACATTATTTATTATTATTATCATTGAAACTTGTTATTTTCAATATTACCATTAACTTTTATTGGGGAAAATCTATAATATATAAAAAAGACATCGCTGTAATTCATGAATTCGTCATTACAAAGTTGTAATTTGCAATTACTTTAAACTTGTCAACATTTAGATTTATTGAAAACATATGTACCGTTTTCAATAGAAAACAGAGAAGAGAGTTTTGTATTTTACCATTTGTATTTTCTACATGAATATTATATATTATAAACAGTGTGTACATACTCTTACTAATGCTGTGAAATCAAATTGATTTCAAAAATTCTACTTGTTCTATACAAAGTTGCCATTGGAAATGGCCTTGAACCAAAATTATCATTATTACTGTCTACCTTTTGACTTCAAAAATCCTGTCTTTCTAAAATTGAAATTGCCATTTATTTATCATTTCTCTTGTCTTCGTATGATTTGTAACATAAATTAGAGTAAAGGATGCAGAATTCTATAGGCGCTTTCAAAAGACAGAAAATAAGAGATATTAGAAAAGCACCAACTTTTCAGGCTTAGAGGTTTCATAATTGTTTCATCAACGAGCTAGATGAAAAGCTGGCGCTTTTCTAAAATCCCCTGTTTCGGTCTTTTGAAAGCGCCTATAGAATTCTGTATCTTTTACTCTACTTTATTTTGACACTTTTAAACTTGATTTACATTCACCAAAATCTGCAATATGTAAATACGTAAAAAAATCACAAACTGGAAGGTTTTGAAAGTCATCGACTCAAAATCGACTGACAAAAGAGTAATTTGATTCCATTTCCAACGAAATGGTATTTTGAGCCAAGGATTTCAGTTTGAAAAAGCTATTTTGGCATCTACCATTTTTCCAGGTCGAAGTTCTTACATTTCAAATAGCCTTGTAGAATTTTATAGCTCTTGTACAAAAATTATTATTATTTTTGGGTTTCAGTCTCATTTTGTAACTGGTTTAGTTTGTTTTTTACTAAAATTACTTTACTTACGCGTCATGAGAAGGTTCCAAGTATCCATGACAACCATATTGTAATTTTAAACTGAATTAATACAAACACACTGAAAAATCTAATTTAACGATACAGCTAGAGTTGTATTTTCTGGGACCAAAAAATCTTAACGGAATATGAACCAAATGGTGCTCACAAATCCACATGGGAAATGTAAATATTTTGTATTAACGGAAAGCCTATCAAATCTCGCAAGCAACATGATTGCGCTGAATAAAAATCCATAGTTTTAATATTTTTTCAAAAATTCCAACACTTGAGGACAAAGAACCCCTCGACGCATATTTTGACCGAATTTGATGAATTTATGATGATAAATACACCTGTAATAAACTTCGCAACATAATTTCAATGTTGAATAGTTTTGTGAATGTTGCGTTAGCAACGGGTTGTTAATTTGACTGTATCTAAGCAACGGGACGTCATGGAGACTTGTGGATGGGCTCAAAAAATTGGACGTAGCCGAAATATTCTAGATTCATCTTAAGATCACTAATTTTGGTCTATATTTGCCCAGGAAAATGTTAAATGTGTTTAAGGGCTCTTGGTGAATGCAAGCTATAGGAACTTTGTTTTCAATCAACAAAAGTTATTAAGCGCCTATAGAAAAATCAATACATTTGCTCTGTCGCGATAAATATGAAACATGCCTTGTGACTTTTATCGGTATGATCTTTTATTATTGTGTTTGGGGGTCTCTTAAATTAAACGGGAAATTACCTTGTGGTCAATGGTTAAAACGGGTGAAAATAGACTCGACAACGAAATCAATTTCAAGCCAACCTTTCTGTTGTCATAATCATTTGAGTCCTATCTAAGTCACTTGCTATCGTTACTATATCTTAATCAAAATTTCCAAATAGTCAAAATAAACTATTATTCCATCTTTTTGTAAACCAAACCAATAGCTTTTCACTTTATTTACATATATTCCCAAATATAAAACGTAAAATATTGGTCTCATCATATTCTATTTACCTATAACATCTTTTCTTACCAAAACTGGGAAAAAATAACGATGACCTCTGTTGAGAAAATTCCCGATACACAAATCTCCTATTTCATCTATTTAAATTTTACTTATTCATATGTGCATTTCTTATTCATTGTGTTAAAAAACATTATTTCATGAGCACATTCCATTATCTAAACCATCATCCGCGACAATTCGACAGGTCATCAATTTTGTCTTGTCTTTTAGCTTTTATTATTATTATTTTATTTTATTTTCACAATTCTCTTTCAAAATACTGGACTGTTTTTATTGTTCTTGACAATATGAGCTGGGGGCAATCTGGACCGAATAATCAACTTATCATTCTGATATTTTGTCCTCTTGTATCTACAGAATTTGTTGGAATTATTGATTATTTAATTAAAGTCATTTATCATTTGTCGAAGCTGTCCAATTTCATACTTCATCATGATTTTGAAAATTCGACCAAAATTAAACTTGAAATTTGAATGCTCTCAAAATTTTCGTACCTGACGTCTCTAACCAAACAGGAGGAAGAATTCCCATACGTTCGCATTTTTTAATCATAAAAAAAATCTCAAAATTTCCAATCCATTTTAAAAACAGGGAAATCGATTTGGTAAAAAACCGACATTAAATTGTCATTATTTTATTTTACTTGTATGTTTTTTTATTTTTGATTTTAATCTCAGTTATTTACCTCGTTCAGAGGATTATTTAGTTGTCATAGTCTACAAATTGTTCATACTTGGATATTCTATTATTAGTATCATCTACACAGGTTCAATCAAATTTAACAGAAATGTACAAAACACCGAGTCTCTTAAACTATTCTTCTTGTCATGTGCCTTGTGTATCTGTTAAAATATTTCTCCAAAACTGTAATTTTACAATTGTAAAAGTGTGAATTATACCTTTCTATCTTCTTTTCCATTTTTTTACAGTTTCTATTCAACTTATCATCAAATAAAAGTGTTTTAAATGATACTCTAAAAAATATTTATGGGGAATTGCTAGACCTGTATACAAATTTAATAAATGTGTATACTTTTATTGAGATGACAATTTTCAAAATCATACTTTTAAAGAACGGGAAATAAAATATGTATATATATATATACATACATGTTACGGGATCTGCCATGATTTACTGGAATAATATGGACCAAAATCTTCAATCGGTTCCTTAGTCAGAAAACATGGGGAATACACCAACAAAAAACTCGGCAAGACAGTATCTCCTCGAAACCGAAGAAATACATCACCATGTAAACTGAAATGTGATGTTTGTCTATTCCACTAGTCATTTTGTTTCTGTTTAAGGATTGATTTTGATTGGTACAAACCCGACATCTATCACAACGAGGTCAAAGTCCTACCTCTTCACCATCATTTTAAATCTAAATGTCTCCACTAAATGTCTCCACAAAACGCCTTTAGCTGACGGGAGAGTGGAACACTCTAACATCATGTTCCACAATTATGCTGAGATGATTATACTTTTAATCCATTTTATTTTATCGTATTTTATTTCATTTTCTTAATACACTGGAAAAAAAATATGTATATTTTTACATACTGTCAATGTGATAAATATACAACTACTACGAATAATGCATACGTTATCCCATCTTTCACCAAAGAAAATCATAAAAATATACCATTAGAATAAAGGATCCTCTCATCGTCGTCTTCCAAATTCTAAATGTTCAATCCTCTTAAAAAACGTCTCTTTTATTAATTCCATTGTTACGTTTTTTTCCAGTTAATTCTTTTATTTTAACAAGTCATGCATTAAAAACGGGCTTACATGGATTGTTTGAAAAACATATTTCTCATCTCACCAAAGTAGATATTTTCCGAGAGACGATATTCAATAGAATAAATTATGCATTTTCTTCGAGTTGGGGATTGATAAGGACTGTCTTGTATGACTCTAGAATCGAGTCAAAGTACCTCCACACTTGTAAAATAATCTGGCTTCAATAGTCAATTCTCAAGTGAGAATTGTAAATTATAAAAATAAATACCAAATGTTGATACACACAAATTCATCAACTTTTTATAGAAATTGTGAATACTAATAAAAATTTATCAATAAACAACAGAGTACGATGGTAAAAATATAATAAACCCAAAAACGTCAAAGTGTGTGTGTGTGTGTGATTGGAGTTTTTTGTTCAAGCAATAATCTCGTAATATATCAGCTGCTTTACAAACGGAACGGATATCACAAATGGAGGGGGGTATTAAAGGATAATTTCTCTCACGATTAGTGATATCGTTTTTCAAAGAGGACTTGAACATCTCTTAAAATTGTTAGATACATGGCTTAACACGTACTCTGTCCCCTCAAAATAAGTAACTTGAACAAAAAGCATGATCCAAAATGAACAATTACTTGGAATGAACCGAATGGATATATTATATAAATATATATATATATTTATATAACAAACACAAAACATAAGTCAACGCCAAATTTATTTCCTGTAGTATTCCTCTTGTCTTTGGTTAAATTAAATGGAAAATGAGATTGACAAAATGTAAAACCCACTCGTCCTGCTTTAAATTTTGAAACTTGTCTATAATATTGTTTATTAAATGTCAAAAAAAACAGGAAAAATATGCAGAAACACGCATAACATCAAGGGGTTCGAAATTCGAATCGAAATTTCGATGGGATTTTTTTTCTCATTTTCTTACAGTGGATATGAATTATAAAAAAAAAGAATATTATACAAGTCCGACTATGATCACTCTTGTCCTAATTCAATTTCTACAATACTATCGGATTTTCTTTTAAATTATAATAATTACATGTGACCCAAATGTAAGTAGACTGTTGTCCTTCAACTCAACGCTAGATGGAAGGAGTGCTGGCTTCAAAGTATTGGAACTCGAGTGTTTTTCACGCGTTGTATAGCAATGACACATTGACATATTTCCAAAATTCCTCAATATAACAAGAGTTTTTATCACATTTCAAAAAGAGGGGCGGGTTTTATTCCTGCCGTCACTCGCATATAACTTCCATTACCATTCTCTCTAAACAATCCAAATTGGTCAACATAATCCGCTAAAGTCACTACTGAAAAATCCAATTTCACGACAACAAATTGGAACCACAACCAAACGAACTTAATCATTCCTTCATTTTCTGTATCAAATAATAATAAGCCCTCAGAATAAGAGCTACTTTTTACATGTAATATATTGAAGATGCATTACCGGTCCTTCCAGTCTTCTTGTCAATATTTTATATTATTAATTTAATATATCTGTAGAATATCTCAATTAAAAAACGGGATTTTTTCTTATAAAATATAAGATAGACATTTATTTCTGTCACTATTCTCCATAAAAAATTCAAACTTGACAGTATAATTCATTACTATTTGAACTAACCCCGTTCTCATGACGGGTCGACATAAAAATACCAACTGCGAATCTACAGATTTTAATTTATAATTTGTTTTATTTTGTTCTGTTTGTTCAAACATTCAAAGGTCAATGTGTAATATTTTAGCTTTATACTCTATAGTGGGCAAAATTAGAGGGTTTCGCCCGTTTGCGATCTGTGTTTATTTGGAAAAATCGGTACTCCCAACCAAAATCAATTACGACTATTTGACATAATATATTATAATTCCAATTGTCGATGTGCGTTGTTTATTTATTTTATAAAATGAAAAAAATTTTTTTGTAAAACACGGGACAATTTTTGTACATGGAGTTTTTCCATTCTTTGGAAAGGGTTTACTTGTTTCTAGCAGAGGTTTGATCGGATGTTGAAGTATTAGAACTATGATCAAAATAGTCCTGAAATATTTTATCCCCTTTCCAACAAAAAATGTGGGAAGACGTGGGAAGAATATGAATTTCATTGTCGTCTATTTTCAGGTGGTTGTTCTGATTTGTATTTTTTTTAGTTTGAGGGAGGTTTCTCTTTTTTTATAGACGGGAAAGTTTTGACATTTAATGTATTTGGAGCTGATAAGGACTTGTGGAGGAGGAGGAGGTTTTTCTTTGATAAGATGTCAATAAAACAGTAGCAGAAATTTGAGGGAATTTTCAAGTATTTGAGGCCCAAGCTCGTTCCGACTCAAATTTCAAAGATAAGAAGGTTGTCTACGCCGTAATCAACTTCCAATGCCTCTTGCCGTGTGACTCTTTTGGGTTGTGATTTATTTACTACTTATTAAAATAAACGGGACAACGGTACGGGTGGTACCATCTGTGACCCGCTATTAATGGCGGGCCACAGGACTTATTTAGGACTTCCAGCGAGCAGCGCAATGACGAATTAGTCTCGTAAAGTGGTTCTTAAAAAAAAAATTGTGGCAAATTGACAAACGGGAAACGGTGGGAATTGACAAAGAATTCAGTGGATTGGAATTTACACTGAATCCTTTGTCGTTTTTTTTTTGAACCTCTACCTCAAAGAAGAATGAAGAAAATGTCAATCGATTTCTTTTCTATATTTTGTATAATTTTATAGACGGGATAAATAACGAGCCCTTATTGGTATTGTCAGAAAAACGGGAGGTGTCGAAAGTGTAGATAACCAGACTTCGGTGATTCAACTTTGTTTATTATTTCGAAAGTTATAAACGGGAGATAGGGAGTGGCTGTTACCCTGTAAAGTTGTGACCTCGATGAGGTTAAACTTGGATTACCAACCCGTACGAGACAGAATCAGTAGATGTTTGGATGAAATTGTGTAGGATTGTTGGCTAAACGAAGGAGTAGTTTTGCTCTGGGACCTGAGTCTGGGACTGGTATTAGTTAAGAGTCAACCGTCAAGTGCTATTTTTCTTTAAGCCCATCCAATATTTCCTTCATGAAAAACACGGAACCCTTGTTTTTATTGTAATAATTTAAGATTATGCCCTCTTTACAAGAGAATCCACCTACACGATGGGACACGAAAAGGACAAAAAAACGGAAACAAACTAGAACTTACGATTCCTCCTTCATTTTGGTTCAATTGTGTAAATTTGTTTATCATATTCTATTTATACCCGTTCAGGGTTGTTCTCGTTTAGAATTATTATTATTATCATTATTATTATATATGTTTATTCGGATACTATCTTTCGACAAACTGTACAAAAAAACTGTAAACAGGGGGACATTAATAGATACTTCATTATCATCATTTTAAATCACTACTGCTTATATGGGTAAGACTATCATATATTATTTTATTATTTATATTGTATGAATTATTATACCGAGTTTAGATTTATACTTTTATATCCATTGACACTATAATTTATAAAATATTATTTAATTTGAACTGGTATATTATTTTCAAATATGTAGTAATATTATTATTATTATTATTATATTATTTGTACACCGTGTCAATATGAATTTTCATACAGACACATCTTCAATGTAATGTATTTACTGTATACTGTATATCATGTTGTATACATACACGTGATGAATTTCTTCTGTATGTAGTAGTTTTTAGTATTTCGGTTTGCATATATACTATATGCTACATCGAATTTAGTTACTTACTAATTACATACTACTCTCTTCCCCTATTTCTATTAATCCCATTATTGAATGTTCAACTAATTAGATAAACTGATTATTATTCAGTATAATATCATTACCATGGAACACGCGTGTACTCTGTATACAGTTTATATTATAATACTCTTACCATCAAATAGTATATATATATATAAACATCACACTTAAATAATATTCTTATACAGGTATGCTCTTATTCAATGTAACCAAAATATTGAAAATATGAAAACTTGATGTATATATATAGAGAGAGAGAGAGAGAGAGAGAGAGAGAGAGAGAGAGAGAGAGAGAGATTCTAGTATTACTTACATATTGTATGTACTTTGTACATGGAGATGATTCCATTATTTTATAGCAATTTTTTTTTACTACTATGATTATTTCTTATTATATGAGACAGAAAAAAAGTAAAAGTGACGGATCTTGAATAAATTTATTTACTGAGAAAAATTGACGTATCGAATTTCACATTATAGATAGTCCTTCTTCTTGAACATTAGAATATGTAACAAAGTAATGTACTCTAGAACTGCCATGTTTACTTTTCCTGCCTCATATTATTACTATATATATATCTATATATATATTAATATTAATGTATTAGTTATTATTTATTATTATATATATATAAACATAATTATTATAGATATGATCTTATTTTATGTACGAAAAATATTATAGAGTGTCGTGAGCATACATGTACATATACATATAACACATAACATTGAAAACTATACGTACATGTAGATTCTATGATTACTTATGTATTGTATGTACATTTTAGTATTATATACTATTTTCATTTTATATTTCATATTTGTTAGTGTATATTGTATATATTAGTATGTATGCTAATTATTATTATTATTATTATTATGAATTATATGAATTATTTATCATTTTAAATTATTGAATCATTTTCTTATCTTTTTACTCGTTCACGGGTCCTCCAACAAAAAAAACTAGAGACATCAACTGCTTGTCCTTTGATTCAAAGATTCTGACGTACGGTCGAGTTTCTGGGGGAAGATTAGACGATTAGACTCTGACCTGATACACATGATCCAAGTTCCAGAATGTTCATCCTTTTACAAAGTATTCCATGAAGATCTCGGGGAAATTGTCTCCTGGCCGTGCATGAAATCTCCATACTACAGATTTGCTCTAAAATTGGGAAAATAAATATACATAATGAATCATTATCTAATTGTATTAAGATTCTCATTATCATGCATCACCTTTCAGATGTTTTATCTATTTTCATATCAATTCTTCCATAAAAAAAATTATACATCCTGGTATTGCTTTTATGAATTATTTTGGGAACATAATGTTGATTTAAACTTTTGTAATTTTTTTTTATAGCATTATTCATTATATTATATTATTTTTAGTATTACTTACTTTTACTGACGTACTCGGAAAATGATGTAAATTGTCCACGTACAAGATATTATTACCCATTGTACTTGTGAATTGTAGACTTTGTTCACTTGAGTCACTTGACATTTTCTCTTTACTTTTGCTATAATCACTTGCACAAACCATAGTTGAAGTACTATTCACTTTTTCTCTGTTTAATTTTAGTTGCTCTTCCCACATTCTTTGATTCTTCATGTCTCTTTCTTTTATTCTTTGTAATCTCTGCTGTTCCATCTCAAAATATTGGATCTGAGTTTTTACTGCCAATTCTTCTTCTTTGTGCATTTTTCTTTGTTGTTTGATTCTTTCTTGTAAATTGTTCAATTTGTCGTCATTGGAAGGTGACAGATGAATTTCCTGAGGACTTTTGTCTCTGTTGACAAGTTGAGACATGTTGCCTTTTCCCCAGTTCTTTCACAAGTAGTAATATGGAACAGAGAATTCTTTGTTTCCGTCTAGTCTCTGTCAATCTTAAAGTTTGAATGTGACACAACTGTGATTTTCCTTTTTTGTCTAATACATCTTTACTTGTAACTTGTAATACTGTGTGATATATGTGAATTTGTCGGGTCGTGTATTTTTATTAAGTCTCTGGGTACCCAGATTGCTGACTATAGTTTTTCTTTCTCTCGTTGTCATATCCTTTGAGTCTACGTATGCAATATTACATATAACTATAGAACATTTTTTCGTTTTAAATATATTTTGTACTTACTCATTAGTTATGCTGATATTCAATACTTTATTTTATTACTTTGCCTTTTTTTTGTTACTTCTCATTACCAGTTTTATTATAATTCAATTGTGTTATTTATGTATATCACATCATTGTGGATATAACTATGTGTGCTTTTCTTTTCTCTATATGATCGTCTTGATTTATTTTTAAAGTATATCTACTTTAGTTAAATCTATCGTATATGTACGTAAAATATCACATTTTACAACTGTATGTTGTGTATATTTCTTTTTTTTCTATTGTAGTTCATATTTTTTCTTTCTTGGACTTGAAGTCATTATGTATACTACTAATATATTTCTTTTCCTTTCTCTGAATATATACATAGCTCTTTGCAACGGCCTTTAACGTGTGCGATATATTATATATATTATATATGGTTTCCCTCTTTTTCTTTTAGTAGTAAAACGATCTCTAACTAGTTGTACATGATATGGTTGACATTTTACCATGTATGCATGACATCGTAGCCTTACAAATTATAAGCTACAACATATAACCCATTTCTTTGTTCTATCTCCACTTTTTGGTACATTTTCTTGATCGTTGTTTTTAAAACCTTCATTTTATGCCCCACACTCCTTATTTTTATGGGAAATTTTCCATGTATCATATTTTATCATATGCCTTTCTTTTGAGGTCTTCTATATTTCTGTACTTTCTTTCTTTTTTATCTACATACATATGTGTATATTATATTGTTGTATTCAATATATATATATATATCTCATATCTTACATTCTGATTGTCCCTTTTTCATTTTATCATTATAATCAATACATCTTATAATGTATATTATTTTGAATTCCTCTAATATTTGATCATCTCACATCCTGTCAAATTTAGTCTACTAATACTTTATGTTTCCACTCATGTTTTTTTCATTCACGTTGTTTATATATACATAGCTTATTAACTAACTATTTTTGTATGATAAATGTACATATATTGTCTAGTTGACACATTCTTAAACTATGTGCAATTTCAATTCGATGAATGTTACACATATCACATTTTATTACTTATAATATTATACATTATATATAATATACTTACTGACTACGGGGAAAGAAACAAAAACGACTAGGTTGCAATTTGTTAGCATTTTTAGTTTTTTTACTTATTTTAACGATGTACATTGAACATTATAATACGATCTCTGTCGTCATCTCATTTCATATGTGAATAAACTCTGCGTCCGCTCTAAATTCATTTGCTACTAATGTCACATACTTTTCTATACCATATGTACTTTATATATGTATATTATACCTTTTAATTTTTGTGTGGACGTTTTATTTTATTTATTTTTTTTTCTATTATATGCTTCATTTACATATATATTTTTTTGCCCACTGACAATGTGATTTTCCATTGGATTATGTTTAAAAAATATTTAATGATGATGTAATAATTTCAATTGAACGTAAAGAGTAGGATAAAAATATATAACAAATTATTATTAATAATATTATTATTGTAAACTAGATCATCACCAAAAATCATGGCAATAATTATAACATGTATAATGTACATGGATTAAAACTTATAATAATAATATATACATTTCTATACACGAAACTCGCACATATGAAAAAAAAGAGACCATATATAGTAAAAGAATTATAATGATAGTCTATTTCATGCGTCTAATCAAATACCGGGATTTTTTCATATTTAAACTCTGACAACTTTTTTTGTTTTCCCCATAATCATAAATAATCATTATTTTCTTTTTTTAATTATTTCAAAAAGGAAATTTACAGTGTGTACAAAATAATGAACAAACACAAGGAAATATTAGTAAGTAAAGTACTCAAAATTTATTATTCCTGTCCAGTACAATTTACACTAATTCATTAATATATGGATATAATTTTTATTTTATTTTGTTATTTTTATTTTAGAAAGAAGTTTCATCCGTTTTATCCGCATATAATAAGATCAAATCAATCAGATCTAATCAAGATTTTGTTACAAATTACGTAAGAAAATGTTTTTGCTTTTTATTTACAAAAAAATAAATATATAATATATAAATTATCCATGACAAAATATATCAAAATAATTAATAAAAGTTTTCATTAAATATATACATATATATATATATATATGAAGCTTGTCACAACGTTTGGAAATGGCCAAGTAGAACCCGAATCTGACAATCAATCAAACGAGGAAAAAATCATGGTATTTACATTTTTTTTTTAAAAAAAAACATATATAAACATACATATGTAAAATAAATATACAAAAAGCCAAACAAATTATTATAATATTTATATAGAATCGTCTAAAGACTGTTGTCCACATGTATGAGGTTCTCAAGAAAAATGAATATGGTAAATCATCGACTATTTTCATTCAAAACGTGAGTTATTAATATAAATAATCATTTTACATACCATACAAAGTATATTATAGTTATTAAAAAATATCCTTCTCATTTTTTGTTTTGTTTTTTTTTTGCTATCATTTTAATTGTAAGGTGATGGAGATTTTAGAACAATCAAAAAGTTCTATATCTCAAAAACAACAACAAACAGAGGAATTGGACCGACATCATGAAAATTCGGGGGACGGGGAATCATTTGTATGTACATCCAGTCAGGAAGAATTTATCAAGAATTTATCAGGAAGAATAAGACATCAAGTTGACAAGTATGCACAGGGATATACTACAGAAAAACCATTTGTCTGTACCACGTGCAATACTGGGTTTACTAGAAAATGTATTACATGATACATTTATTACATAAATTACATTTCAGTTTACTCATTTCTTATATCATATACATTATATCTATGTTTTTATATTACTTAGATTCCATGCAAAGACATCAAAAGGTACATGATAAACCAGAACGGAAACCGAGTAACAGACCAAAAAAATTTAAATGTACTCTCTGCCCAAAAGCATTTGAATCAAAACTCTCTCTGAAAATTCACTTTTGGACACACACCGGAGAAAAGCCTTATAAATGCAGTTATCAAAATTGTATTTATGCCACTACAACTAAAAGTATGTATTTTTTATTTATTTATTTGGGATATATAAAATTATCAATTTACATCTCTTCTTCTTTTTGTTTTGTTTTTTTTTTGTTTTGTTTGTTTTTCTGTTTGTTTGTGAACATATAATATATATGTATATATATTTTTTTAAAGTCATTCTAAATAGCCTAATATTTACATTATTCTCAGTTTTTCTTCTTTTTTTTTTTTAAACAAAAAAAAACAGGTCACGTAAAACGACACCAACTGGCATGTCACAACAAAGATAAAACTTGTAAATAGCCTTGATAATTTATTAATAATAATAACAATATTAAAAATTATATAATATGATGACATTAAAATGTAACAATTGTATTCATTTTTATATAAGTGTCCCATAATAAGAACATATTCAACAGGACCAATTGTCAAATGTAAACAGCTCATAATATATTTTGTTTTATATTGTTTTTAAATTTTTTAAAAAATATATATACATGTAATTACTATTATACTTTAACATTCTTTATAAATATAGCAATATATATAATTATTATAAATACTTTCCAGACAAAAACATCATCCGTATCAATATCAATATAATTATGAGCTTAAATTGTAGTACAATTTTTAATTTAATATATCTATTTTTTTCTACTTAAAGTATATACATATAAGATGTGAAAGAATGGGTAAAAAAGATAATATTTATGGAAGTTTTTCACACAATTTTATAGTAAAAAAAAAAACTAAATATAAAAATAAAATATATTGTTGATAATTTAATGCCAGATATTTTTACTTCAAGAATTTTTACCACGACATTTATATATTATATGATATAAAATCGAGTCAAGGAATGAAATGTATAGATATGTACTCTTTTTTTTTGTAAAAACGACCGATATATAATTTTGTTACATTATACTTTTAAATAATATATATAAAAACGTATTTAAGTACAGAATTTGAATAAAAAAGCAAAACAACATCAATTTGAATAATATTATGATATTGATCATGATGGTATTTGTTTTAGAGTCTTAAATAAAATATGGGTTTTTTTTTAAAAAAAATATATATATATATATATTCTGGAAAATTTTGACAATAAAGTATAAAAAAAAGTGTACCATAAACCATACCATACCACTATATTATAATACTATCATTATAGACAAAGAGTCGCACCGAAGTATACATATATACATAATATATATCAATGAGAGAGGAAATGGTACAATTACTTAACCAATAACATTTCATGTTACAATTTTAATCGTCAAAATTATTATCTTTTCCTGTAGGTAATATTATTCCTCACATGTGTAAAGGTGTACATAATATATAATATATTATGTTTAAAAGTACAATGTACATACTTAGCTAAAGTTACAATCACCATTAAATTCCATTCCATATTTACATAAATTACAAGTAAACCTCGTAAACTATTAATACACAAGCAACATTTAAATATTCAAAAATCTATTCTGATCAAGTATATAAATTTAATAGTAATACTAATAATAATAATGAAGAACACGTGAAGAATCATTTGTGATTTTTTTCTCATCCCTATACAACGTATTTAATCCATATGGTAAATCCTGTGTTGATCCATAAAAAAAGACAAAAGGCTTGAGTATATTTGAAATATATATTTTTTTTGAGCATATCCAAAATATAAAATTTTCACATCACAATTAGTAGAAACTAAATAAATGTCATTTTCAAAATGGTTACAGACAAAAGAATCATCATCATTTGTCTCATATTTATACCCATTAGTAAATTGACAGATCTAATATACTTCTTCAAAGATGATCCTGACTTTAAATTTCCAATATTATCGTTTTATTGTATTTTATTATTATTATAGTTCTTCCAAGTCCTAGTTCCACTTCAATTCAATTCGTACTTAAATCGTTCCTGTTTTACACAGACAAAATAAAATCAGTATATAATTCATTTAGAATATTGTTTATAAATAAATAAATACTAGTAAAAAAAATGATGAAAAGGGAAATATTACAAAATGTATGTATATATATATATATATTTCATGAATTAACCTGTTTTGTTTTTAATACTAGTATTACTATTATTATTATTATTATTATTATTATTATTGTCCTTGTTGTTGTTGTTGTTCCGCAGGTTCATGTGAAAATTTTAAAAGTTCTGGACAGATTTATTAGTCATCACTTTCCCGTTAAACTTTAATTAATCGTACATGGGATTTTGGTAGCGGGAGGCGGAAAATTGCATCTAATCCTTTTTTCACATTTTACTGTAGAAAAACAACAATAATAATAATAATCAATTATCAATAAAATCAGTATATACACACACTAATTGAATTAAAGGTATTAAATGTAAATATATTTTCCTTACTAAAATTGGCAATACCAGAAAAAAATTGGATAACATTATTAAAGTAAGTATAATATTATACATATGTGATGACTTTTGTTGATTAATAAAACGATTAGTTTTTATTTATCACTCCAGGAGAAATAATGACAATCTCTATTCGTTTAACTCCTATTGGAAACTTCCAACTAATTTACAAATAATCCCAATTAAAATTCAACAAAATACATAAATGAAATCACGAAAACATAAATTGTTGATCAAAATTTTTTGAAAATGGTACCATTCGATCCTTGACTTTTCTGTATGATTTCTATTCATATACAAAAGTATAGTATTATTATTATTATTTTTTATGTTTTTATTTTGTAAGGTGTACAAACAGTATACCATAATAATTAATAATATAATATAATATAGCAAACGAAAAAGGAGGATGACACTACATTTTAGGAATTGTTTCAATACATTTGTTTTATAATAATGGTAACAAAAACTACTAGTATTAGTACTAGTAATATTTTCATTTCTATCTCTACATTTCCAACCTTCATGTTTAGAAATGAACAAATTGAATACGAACGACAAATGTTGCATTGTAAACTAGTCCTATATGAATAAAGAAAAATGAGAAACATTTTAGCATTTCGAGCTTTTGAGTTTTGTACAGTGACCAACCATGTTAATTTGGAGGAAGTAAAGTGTAACCGAGTCTGATAAGTTGTTGTTATTTGATACAATGTTACATAACCGAAAGCTCTGATCTGGCTTGAGATGATATCAAAGTTTACAGATAGAAATGGGTCGACACTGGTACGTTTGATGAAATGTGATATTGAATGTTAGATTTTGGGAGGTGGTGGTGGTTGTTGATTGTACAAGAAATCGTGAATCAAGTGTCAATTTGGTCAGTCGTTTCATTATGAATCTGTAAGAGTCGTTCATATTCCTATACACAACTGTGAAAATGCAAAAAATATACCGATTGCTTTTCACAGCCCAAACTGTATCGTAGATCTTTATCTGTTTAATTAAACTATTGGCAAGGAATTTAATACTAGAAAAATATTAAGCACGCAAATCATATAAAATGTCATGTCTCCAACCTATTTGTTTTCATCGTTCCCATTTCCCATTTCCCCTCATCAAACAAACATTGATCTTTTTTATTCTATCCGTTCTCATGCAGTCCAAAAAAAAAAAATCAAAAGAAACCAGAGGAAAAATTTGAAATCAATTTCTCAGATTTTAGATGTTGAAAACTTTTAAAATAAATTGAAGACATTTTACTGAAAATTAGAGAATATACTTTCCAACTTTATAACCAGACTCTTGCTTATTGCTAAATTGTAACCCGTCCTTATAGACATTTTCTTATACATAATTTTAACTTTGATGAAAAAAAAAAATCTATTGTAAAAGGGTTTGTGATCATGAGGCACATGTACTGAAGATTTGAGTAAAAATTGATATGACATTAATATCTTTCATACACAGGAACTCCTTTCGTTTGCTGAGTATATTTACAAAATACAAAAACAAATGCATCAACTTTAACTTTGTTTGTTTATTTAAAGGCCTAAATATTCACCGATTAAAAGAGTAAGTATAGAGATCAAAAAACTAGGTTAATTAAAAGTACGAAATTTACATATATATACATTAAATTTCTTTTCAGAATAAGATTTACTGTAACAAATAGAACATAAAAGTTCTCATTTTAGCCTCACACAAACTCCACATGAAACTCCATGAAAACCATCATGTTTTCTCTCTAGAGATGTTAACACGACTAATTGAAATTAATCCTGTCATCCCAAAACCATGTTATGTAATATGAACAAGCTACACCTTCATAATATAGATACATAAAACTATTAAGTAAATTTATGTTACATGTAAAATGTAAACAAAAGATAAATGTATTATGCATTATGTATATAATATGTACGCCAGAGTTTGGACTCTGTGATTAAGCACAAGTATGACACAACACGCTGTCTATCCTAACAGCATAATTAATTAATGCCCGTCCTATAATTTTGCATTTTGCTGTCAAGTCGATAGTTTATGCTCATTTAACATTCAGATACGTAGTACAAACTCTTATATTGTGAAATTAATTAATTTAATTCCTAATGGTTTCTATACATTTTGTTTGTATTTTGTACATAATATTCATAATTCATAATTTATGTGATGGAACAAAACAAAACAAGTTGTCTCTCTATATTTACCACTTTTTACTTTATTTGACAATTCATTACACACTGAATTATGTAGAAATGCTATTTTATGCCGAGACACTACGTTTACATAGTTTAGACCAAAATGTAGGACTTTAATGTTTTTATGACTTTAAAATATATTTACAATTTTATCCTGTACCGACGTCCAACGTCCCTCATCCGCCACAAAAATATACGTAATCTTATAGAACTATGTCAAATGTCAAATGGATTATCTAAATATGAATGATTTTGTGATAGCTTCATAAAGTTGGAATATGTGGACACGGTGTAATGAGTAAAATCTGGATGCAGATGGGACATGAGAAATCTCACCAACTTATAATTAATGAGCTATAAAAGGACTATACTTTCCAACTTAAAAATGGTGCAGTCCTAAAAAAGAGGCTGGAAAAGTCAAACAAGTGATTCGGAGGTCTATTTAAATATGTATGTAATATACAATAGTAAATGGATTGGACATTTTATACATGATACTCTGTGGGTGTTTTGTCATTTGACTATAGTAAAATACTTACTACAATAAAGTAATACATGATACATGTATTCTGTATTGTAGAATTCTGTAGAATAATTTTATATACTTGTTAAATAGGAAAATGTACATTTCAGTTGAAATATACTAAACTCATTACTCGCATAAAAAGAGAGACGGAGCAGGATGACTCGCTGGAGAGAGAAGAGAGAAGGTTACTAGGTACAAGCTGAGTAGTCTAATTAGTTTCTCATCAAACGCCATCTTGCCCAGGTCATACTCTACTTCAACCAATCATCAATGCAGTCAACCACTCAGTCAACCCCCCTATTCAATCTCACATGTAGAGTGTATAATGCAGAGGCCCAGTGTCAATAGTCCTTCTGTCTTCTATCTTTTATCCAGTCTACCCCGTCAACTCAACTCTTTACTCTTTCCAACCTCTGCATTATTTAGAACCCTTCTCATTCTTCCTTCCTTTTTCTTCCCTCTCTTCTCTCTTCTCTACATCCAACTTGTGTACAATGTACAATACAGTGCATGTGCTATTATATTTACCTGGTTCCACCAAACATTCGCCTTACAACTCCTCTCACAAAGGGATAAAAAAAACGTAACCAGGAGAAAAAATACAAGTTGAGGGATGTCACCATATCACCAAAAGTTCCTGTCCTTTGTACATGTTACGTGTTTCATGATACATGTTACGTGTAAAAGTACTCGTGTGAGTGCTTCCCTCCCATCAATTCAATTCCTAACACCACCACCAATGTACACATTATTCATTTCCAATTCCAATGCCGATGCCGATGCCGATGACCAATCAATAAAATAGGAATATCTATAATCTGTATCCTGGACATTGGGCTTTTGAGAAAATACCTCCAGGTTTTACCCCACAACACACCAAAATACAAAACAAATTTATATAAAAATAATACAAATTCTGATCCGCTCCTGGAAATGAAGAACAAAATATTATTTATATAATCTTCCAAAGAATAAACTTCACATAGTCTTTTACCTCGTATATTCTCTAGATTTTAGATTCTAGATGGTACTTTGCAACTCACCTTATTATTTGTAACTTTTGAGGTTTGGCAAAACCCTCAAAAGAGACACAGACATGAAAACTACCGTTTTCTTTATCGAATTGAATTTAATGTCTACTGTCTCTAGTCTATAGTTTTCATCAGGTTGAACATTTGGATTGTTTATTCAACTTGATTTAATTTGGTTTCATATCCCTTTATTCAGTTCCACGCATTAAATTCCAAAACTTTTCCTTAGCAACGACACATCAAAATAAACAACACATGTGAAATAATTGTACAAAGCCTGTGAAAAAATAAAACGCGGATTGGATTCGAAATGGGAATTTTCGTATGGATCTTTTATTGCAAATGCCAAATGTGTTGTAAACAGTAAAGAGCACATAGTAAAGAGTAGTTGAGCAGGTGACGTGCGGAAGGAGTTAGATAAAAAATAAAAAGTCTGTACATTGTAAAAACCTGAAATATTTTACCATTCTTTCAGTTATGGTGAACCTTCGATGCTTCTGTACCCAGTATGTGACACTCCGCTTTGGCGACGATCACTCCCTCTTCTATTCTCTTGATTCTTTTCTCCACTTTTCCACAACATACTTGTCTCTCTTTCCGTGTCCTCTACTTCCGGTTACCACCTTGATCCATCAGAATCCATAACTCAAAAAAAAACCCAAAATCCAAGAGTAGTCAGTTGTGTCATTTGAACACGTTGACGGAAATTGCGGAAGGATCAGGATCATTCCTTCGAACTCTTTTTAGCTCAAATTCAAAACTCACCGTTTTCTGGATCATGTATCTCGATTCCCAATCTGCAGGAGGAAAGTGGAGAATTCAAACGTTCTTGTGGATTCTATGCATGTACAGCTGCTAAACCAGGTCATGAAATGAATGTATCAAGTATGAAATATGAAGCTTGTGAAGACGGGAAGACAAGAAAATGCTGAGGAAGAGTAAAGAGTGTAAATATATTTATTTATACATGAGTCTCTACAAAAAAGAACACAAGAACTGAAACGAAATGAAGCGGAAGGAAAGGAAAATGGAGTTGTGAGTTGTTGCGGGATTTGGATTTGGATTTGGATTGTAGATTTTAGATTGGCAACAAGAAAATAGTGATACACCACAAAATACAAAGTAGAAAGTATGTTCAATGCATACCATCCATTTTCCATTTTAAATGAAGCTTCTCCTCTCAAATTTCAAACACGGAAAAAAACCCCCAAAATTCCTGGACCAAATTAATTTAATCACAACTCATCTTCGTAATTTAGACACTCACTTAATCTTTACCTTATTCCACCTTCTAACTCTTCTTCTTCTTCTTCTTCTACGATAT
Source organism: Sminthurinus signatus (assembly GCA_019776565.1). Classification (NCBI taxonomy): domain Eukaryota; kingdom Metazoa; phylum Arthropoda; class Collembola; order Symphypleona; family Katiannidae; genus Sminthurinus; species Sminthurinus signatus. The sequence goes on along the minus strand of JABASP010001524.1, from coordinate 4,396 downwards.
TTACTTTTTATCCCGCTCTTTTTCTTACGGTTACATCGCCTTTGTTTTGTTTTTCCCTTCATCTCCAATTTCCTGTGACAGCCACAGCTCAAAGTCCAAAAGCCTCTAAACCTTGAGACTGAAATTTACACTTTACTCTGTGCCCTAAATTCCAAATTCCAGGCACTAACTTTATTTATTTTTTTCACTTTTAATTAGCTTTCATATATATATATATTTTTTTTTTACTTTTGCGGATCTTCTGTATAAAAAAAACTAAAGAATTGGACTGTGCTATTTACAGTGTACAGTGTACAGACTCAGATAATTTATTTATTTTTTTTTAATTTCCACAGAGTCAGTCATGTCTCACGTCCTCTTCTCACTTTGACTCTCATTGGCAGTTGATTCCAGTCTCTTGTTCTTATTCTAGTTTCTTTTAATTTTCGTTCTTGTTTGTAGTTGATACCTCATTAAAATAAAATGGAACAGACCAAAATGGAGCCCATGACAAAAGTGGAGTGTAATGTAATAGGAGGTAGATGGCAACTGTAGACTGTGGACTGGATACTGTAGGACGAGGAGAGAATAGAGAATTATGGAAGCGACTCAAGTGATTCTTTTATCATCTCCTACATTCTGCTGTGTTGTTGTCTGGTTTGCTGGATACTGTTGAATGCTGAGTTGGAGATGAGTGGGGAGTGGTGGGTTAGGTGCAACTTTGGGATGGGACATTCTTCAAGAGACTTGCCTCCGTTTTCAATAGTATCCTAAACTGTCAATGTGAGATGGGCGATGAGACGAACTGAGTTGAAGAGGTTCAGCTTCCTCCTTTCCCATTTCCCATTCCCCATTTTGTCATGTGATTGACTTGATTTTAAAGCCCACATAAAATACAGAATGCATTCCAATATCCACAGACACGCCGGATCTGGAGGAAAATCCATGTATTCTCTGTCCTTCATCCTTCAACTCCAACCATAAAACAATACAAAAAATGAGGGAAATCTCGAGTCTTCTGATCCGAGTTCCGAGTTCTAAGTGAACTATAAAATGAATTCTATGCACATTAAATCACGGAAAATGAAGGACGAAGGATATTTAAAAACGTGGAATTTTATCTATGATACACAAAAATACTCATATAAAATACAATAAAAATTGAAAAAAAAAAGAAAAAAACGACTAGAGAAAATGTCCAAGGAAACTCAACTCCTTCATTAACCGTTAACCGTCCACATAAAAGAACTCTTCATGACTCATCACATCTTTTCAGATGAATCCATTAATTTTTTACTTTTTATTTTCCACTGGAGAAATGAGAAAGTACAACATCCGGAGGAAGCGGCTCTCATAAAAGCTCCATCAGATTACTTTCCTGAACAAAGAAAAACAAATAGGAGGCAAATCTATCCTTGTGATGAATTCGACAAGATGAAAGGAATTTTCTCTTAATTTTAAAACCCTACTCACAATTCTTTAGTTTTTTTTACCTTTCAACCTTTCAGGTTTCCACAGCAACAAATACAACTCGAGTTTTTACAAAAATAAAATCGATGCTTAAAAAATATAAATATTTATAAATCTTTGATGATTTTAAATGGAAAAGATTCCCTACTGAAACTTTGCGAGTTGTGAGTTGTGAGTGGGGAAAAGCTCACAGAAAGCTAGAAACCGTGGATAATAAAAAGATGATGTAACCGTTTTAATTAATAAGAATAAAACATTATCATTGGCATCTTGTAAAAACCGAGAATCAGACTTGAATTTCTTTCAAGTTTGAAGGTGAGTCAATTTTGTAAATGGGAAAAATGCTCTTTTTTTCTAAAACATGTAAAACGTCAAGACAAAAGAGGAGAGACAACGAGGACAAAAGGTGAGTGGGGTCTGGATTTTGGATTTTGGTTTTTGGCGTTTAGTGTAGCGGAGTGAGAAAAGAAAATACTGTGAGAGAGCTGAGAGAGTTGAGAGGATTCGGATGGAAATGATGGAGATTGTTCTACGGACTGTAGAAAAGATAAAAGATAAAAGAGACTACATTTTTACCTGCTGTTTTAGTGAATGCTACAACTGCATGCACATGGACATGAACAAGAACAAGAACATGAACTGTGACCTATATCAAGATGCCAATGGTCATAAATTAAACATTCATGGCGCAAAAAAAGGAGACAAAGTGGAGAACTGCAACTGGAAAATGGAAAAAAACTCCGACTTGGACTCTGAATTGGACTATGAAAACTGTGACATGTGTCTGCTGTCTGCCGTCTGTTGTACAAGGACTTTTGCTTGACATAATACAACTCAAACTCGTACTCTCACTCTTACACAACCCCACGTCATAAAACATGCGTAATAGATAATAGAGTCTAATTTTGCATCAAGCATCAAGCATCAAGACAGGACTCATTCACATTCACAATCTGGACTCGGGGTAAAAAGTGAACAGTAAAAAGTACGGACCAACATAAAAGAAAACAGGATGATTCCAGAGAAAATGTAATACTACAAGTAAAAGATGGAAGTAGAATGAAAAGATGAGAATCTATTTTATATTTAAATCTGAGCCCATGAAGAATGACAAGTGACAACTAAATTGATTTTCAGAATGTTGTAATTCTTGTATGAGGAGCTTCTTTCTTCCCTCTTTACTCCCCACCTCCGCCAACTTGACTTGTTTTCTCTTATTCCGTGCTTGAACTGTTTTATTTAAACTTTGGGCTCGGAAGTTGTGTGCTTGTGGATGTGGAATGTGGATTCTACATTCTACGCTCAAATGTAGTCTATGTATATTTTAAAATTTAAAGACAGAGTCTAATGACGTCCGCCGCAGACTGTTGACTGTAAAATGCAAAATGTAAAATTTAGACAATTCATGAATCCAGGTAAATTTTCCCCGAAAACATACAACATACAAACAAAAGGACAAGGACAAAAGAGAGGAAGAAGTGGGATTGTGAGCGTCTTGTTAAAATATAAAATTCCTCACTCATAATTGAGAAAAGTATAGAAAAAGATGAAAACTACATGAAACTGTGTTGTGTTTGTAGTTTGTAGTTTATAGAATCTAGAATGTACAAGGCACAAGAGTATGTCGATGTGGTATTATTCCCAGTAGTTTTTAGAGGATACATGCATAAGCACATGATATATTAATATATACTTACATGTTATTGTATGAAGAAATATTATTGTTATTTTTGGGAGATGGAGGAGCCCGCTTTGAGTAAATATCAAATACTAAATACCAAAATAATCTGTCCCAAGTACATATCCATTTACTCCCTCTTAAACAGCCGTGGAAACCTTTAGGACGAAAAAAAACAGAGGTATAGTCCAGCAGATATGCATGAGTATAATGTATAATATTGAGCCATTAAGTCAGTTAGGCACTCCATTCGCCGTATAGATTCCGCACACACAAATTAATCATCCTGCATCATGAGACCGGACTGTTTAATGTGTTCGTCGTAGCTTACAAGATACAAAATACATGTAACATGTACAAACCCACGTGGTACACTCCACAACATATAACACACAAAATGCCAAATACGGAATATGAAACCGTTTTCTCTTTCCAAGTCGGTTATTTATTATTTGCCAAAGTTGAGAATATGGAATATGGACCGTTCATCAAAGTGTTGGACACACAGACTAGAATACGAATTACGGAATATGGAATATGCATTCAAATGTCCACTGGTCGACAATTTATGTAAATGGAGAAAGGAGAAAGAGAAGAGAGAAAAAGTAATACTCTGCTTTACTGTGCTACAAATATAACTCGACCACTTCCTTATTCACAAGACATACATAACACACGTGTAAGTAGACGGGCCGTCAACCACCAGCCCATTCAAGTCTCAGTTCATTATCATTCTCTTTGTCTCAACCTCATCTGCTCAATCATCCCGTGTATGTATTTATATGTGTTTGAGTGTGGGAAAAATAACTTCAGGATTACCTCATGCCTTATTTTTGTTTCCACCATATCAGGAATTATATGAAAAGGAAAAAAAAGAAAAGAAGCTAATCGAAATGTGGACTATATTAAGAATTTAGAATATGTAATACTTTGTCCGTTGTCCGCACATTGATTTATTTTCCCTGCTCTCCCATGGAAACAGAGACACGTGGACTGGGAAATGGAGAATGGAAATGGATTGACCAAAAAAATACTAGAAATATAAAAGTGGACTTTCTCTGGCGTATGCGCAGTGTGTAGTATGTAATTCGACGGATAATAGGATTAATAAGCTGTATGCTCGTCTAATACACTTGAATACTTTATACATAACACTTTTGTACGTCCTGTTCAAAGTTCATGTGCCGATACAGGTGAGCTATTACTTTGCGTTCAAACTCAGAGAGAGAGAGAGAGAGAGAGAGAGAGAGAGAGAGAGAGAGAGAGAGA
>JABASP010001523.1:0-28406 GCA_019776565.1 Sminthurinus signatus | reverse complement strand
AGAAAACTGTATTATGACGGCTACTCATTACTCCTATTTCACTAATGAGCACAACATACAATCCAAAACACAGCGCAGTATAATGAAGCAAACATCTCTCATCTCTCTCATTTCTTGGACATTGGACATTGGACATGCAATGACAAAAGAAGACTAAAAATGGTAAAATCTTCAGAGTAGGCAAAAATAAAACGTAAAGTTACAGTAAAAATCTACCTTTACATTTATATCTGCTTCAAATCTACTTAAATTCTCTGAACCGTTTTTTTGCAAAACAAGATACAAATTTAATGCTTTTATTTTTCCTATTTTTCCTTCAGATGTTGTCCATAAAATCGAGTTGAGAATAAACTTTTAATGGAACATACGGTGAATAAATACTGTAGATCATACATAATACAATCAGAACATTGCACCCAAAACCTGTACAATCTACAATATGCTTATCTAACGCTATAAGTTGTCCCTAATCAGTTTTTACACTTTATCGAAAAAATGTTCAGAAAATAAATATTTTGTCATCTATTTTTTGCCCATTAATCTATAGTGGTTTAAGTTGAACAAAGGATAAAAAGAAAGAGAAAGTCACAGTTGGACACCATATCATATTGACATTGATATACAGTATAAAGTATAAAACACATGCTGTTTTTTGCCAGATTACGACTCAAACGAGTCCGGTTCTTTCCCTACAATATGTGTATAATATATAATAGTTCAGAGGTAGAAAGTACAAACTAGTGAATACAGAATACAGAATGACCCATGATAATAATAGCACTTATTGTTTTCCCTGTCCATCCTAGTATTTTTCGTAAGAAAAATCAATACATCAAATAAATACTAGTATCAGTATCATACGATATTATATAAAAGTTACACACATGTACCTATGATGTGGGGACTGTGGACATTTAATATTTAATATAGCATAAGCTTTTTATTTCCATGACTGGATAAAATATTCTTGTGTAACAGTATCAACTATTTATTATCTATTTAATGAAATTGATTATTGGTAATTGATGGAGGTAATTGCAAAAATATTGGACACTTTGGCTACTTCAACTAAATTAAATCCTCACGAGCTGCTCAAAAACGTATCACTGCAATTATTTAAGATATTAGGCTCTACGCTCGTTCAATAACGTAAAATGTAGTACAAACCTACAATTTATATGCACAATTATTTACAATGTATTTTGATATTTTTTGTTCAAAATTTGACACAGACAAGACACTTCAAATTTTAAATTTTTACAACATTACACAATTGTTGATGTAAAGTGACAATTGACCTGTGCGCATTATGCAGCGCTGAAAGCTTCTTATTCTTCTTTTATTTTATTACTTGTTCCTAATTTAAAGCAGAGAAAATAGAAAACATGCAAATTGAACTTTGAATACTCTTATTTTGAGACTTACAAAAGCAAAAGTAAAAAGTACAAGTGAGCAAAATAAAAGTAAAATGTCAATTTTATCAAAAAAAGTAAGCTTATTTTGGTACTAAAATTGCATGAAAAGTAAAACGCTCACTTTGTCCAATGTTGTATTGTGTATTGTAAATTGTACTCCTCGTTGTCTGTCCTCGTTCTTCTAGGTGAAATTGATATACTAAAATTTCTTGTACAAAACCACGCGCTTCCTTCACAATTCACAATTCTCAAATCTCAAATCAGCAGGAAAATATTATAAACCAGAGAAGAAAAATACTACAGTTTATTTTTCAGTGCACTTTGCAGTTTACAAGCGTGCAATGTATTATAAAGTATAAAGTAGTGTATTATATATTGAGTTACACTTTTTCAATTATCAATATTGAACTTTCAACTCTAAACATGAAACTTTTATGGTATTGGTTACAAGTTACAAAATACATGTATAAGAAAGTAAAATACTAAATTATGTACACACCTCATAAAATCGTGTTGATACTTCGTTCTGTACAAATGGAACTTGACTTTGACTTTGCCACCAACAATCCATGCACAATCCACAATGAAACAAAAATCCTAGGTTTTCTTTTACTACAGTTTTCTTGGTATCTTGGTATCCCCTGATCCCTTATGATTCTTTTTATTATTATTATTATTGCTCCTCCTTGTATGGGGAAATAGAAGTGGAAATAGATGACAAAAAATTGGGAGATGTGGTAAGACGCGGACTAATAAGTAGGAGAAAAAATTCAGAGGAAGGGGAACGATTACGTGTGTATCTATCCATCACGAGTAAACAGATTTGATTGAGAATCGAGCATCGAGCATCGAGAATCCAGAATCGAGTGGAGAATTGAGTATGGTAAAGAGTTTCCCATTCGGTTTCACTCCACAATTCACAATGCACAGTCCACAGTCCACCGAGGACAATGACATGAACACACAGTTGTGGAAAAGTGGACGGGAATTAGAAAGTGAACTGGTAACTGGTAAGTCGTCGATATATATAATATTCATTGTACATTGTATAAAAAGTATAGAGTATAGAGTATAGGGGCAGTTACTTACTTACGTGTTATTACACGATATTACCATAAATTACGTTTCGTTACACAGTGGTCCTTGTGTATATCTAATATCCAGAATATCTAGAATATCTAGACAGGTAATAGCGGCGGTGTATAGTGTATACATATGATATTATTAATATTATTACATTCGGATTTCGGATAGCTATGTTGTATGGTGTATGGTGTATGTTGTTCCTTGTGCATAAAGGGACGAGAACCACACATTTTCATATAGGAAATGAAATTGTTGGGAGTGACAGAGAGAAAGGGAAAGGGAAAGGAAGAACGAGCAAGAGGTTCAGGCTAATCGTGTTCTGTCGTGACAAATCGTTACTTTCTCTTCAAGCTCTCAAGTACAAGCTACAAAAGCCGTATGCCGTACTGAGAACCATGTTTAATGTATTACGCAAAAATATTACAAGGGTTAAGGATACAACATTTATTTTATACTGAATACTGAAAACTGTACTTTTTCCTTCATAATAAATGGTATGGAGAAAACATTGAAATTGAAATTCGGGACATCTTTTTGTCCTGTAATAAAATACAGTCTTTTTAGTTTTTACTCAACTTTATGAATTTTACAGCTGTAGGAAATGTTTGATTAAAAAAATATAAAATATAAGACGTAAGAAAAGACGATAATAGATAATAGTTCAAAAAATTTAAAATTTAAAACAATTAATTCAATGTCCTAAAAACCTGGTACTTGCAAACATTGTGTATATTGAGTATTGATAAAGCTATTTCAGTCCTACTTCCAAATAACTTTTAGCTTTACTTTTACTTGTCCTAATAACACATATTACGTATATGTATTATGTATTATGCATTAGATGCGATGTAAAAATGGAAAGCTTTCAACGAAAGCAGTCACAGTACATTACATTACTATACTTATACGCTACTACATATAAAGAAGGAAATTATATGTGATGTGCATGTTTTCTGTTCAAAAAAAAAAACATGGCATGTTTTCTGCTTTCATGTTTTTACGGATAAAGGGAATATACTAATAATTTTGAATGTATTATCCGTGATGCTTGATGTGATGCATATTTTTGTATGTATGTATGTACAATGTACAAGTACATGTACAAGTGAACATGCTAAAGTCGATTGTGCTGACTGGAGTTACCTTGAAAAAGTATAGAGTATGAAGTATAAAGTGGAAAAGGTGAAGCACCGGCATGAACATCGTCAACCGTCAACCGGCAAATGGAAACCAACAGCCGGAAAAGAAAGAATGAGACTTGACCGATTCCCTTTGGAAATGTAGAATTTGGATATGCACGTTTGGTAAAAGGTAAAACACAGGACACAGAGACAATGGACGAAAGTTAATTTCCTAATGGGAAGTGATATAAAAGATATTATGTATTATGTATAAATGCTTTCACATTATCTAGACTCTAATACACTCTAGACTCTAGACGTATAAAAATTATATCGTACTTATTTTTATCTACTCCTTACACTTATCACTTATCGCACTATTAAATATTAACTATGATGCATACTTATGCATGTGTATATGTAATATGTATAGCATGAAGAATACCTGTAATGTGCCCAATCCCCAATGGCTTGTCAATAAATGACTGTAAATGATTTACTGATTTACATATTCAATAGAACGGCCTTTTTCAACACATCACTTTATTTGTTGATCGTTGACCATCCACACATTTTCTTTAACTGGTGCTAACAACTAATGAGACAGTTTCTCTTGAATCTTGAATCTTGAACTACTGTAAAATTGAAATTATTGAATTTGTTTTAATTCTCCATATAAATTATACATTGTACATTGTACATGAATACACATTTAAGGTTTGAGTAATGTAAAAAGTAAGACTGAATTTTGTTGAGCCTACATATATTGCTTTAAAAAACTCTTTGTCTTTTTTTGTATTTGTGTTTGTAGTTCCAATAAATCGTTCACAGACTGTGAGCTGATGGCTGATGACAAATGAATAAAACATACAAAAGATAGATGAGCTTATATTTATGAATGTCTCGATAGATAGATAGATAAATACGTATGTATTTTGTTATACTTTATACTTTATATCTAAAGTGTAGGCTGTAGGCTTCAAATATAAGAATAAGCATAATACAGAATACATACAATACACGTGGAAATTTCCTTCTATTGTCAGTTGTGATGGAATGAGCTAAGAAGGAAAGTTTGTTATGTAATATGTAACATGGACTTTCCCTGTTCACATTCGCAGTTCACAATTCACAACACCTTCCACGGCTCCTGTTTTTCATTGTCCATTGTCCATTCTCAACTCCCGGTACTCCAAACTCTGCATTCAACACTCCAATTCGAGGAATTCAAGAACAAACCGTTCGTTTCTTCTCACTTTCTCCCATACTCCGTATTCCATACTTTATATGACTACTACTGCTCAAATAGTAAATAGGAATTTGATCAATACTCAACGCCGTCTCATAGCAAAAGCAACGGGAAAAGTATCCTTGCAAGTACTGATAATAAGCCATGTAATTGTATGTGAAAGAATAGATTGTATCGTGGACATGCCATCTAAAGTCTAAAGTCAGCTGGAATCTGGAATTACTGATAAAATCCTGACATGTACTATGTCCATTGTACATAGGTGCAACATGTTCAACTTTCCAGTATAAGTATATAAGTATCAGCACGCTTTGTGTTGTTCATACAGAGAAATAGCACGTGCTCTTCTCTATTCTGTATTCTATAAAATATCACAGTATCACAGGAATGAGCAAAACTTTACTTTGAAGCTTCAGAATGAGAATATCAGAGGTTGATTTATGATTTACGATTTATGATAGATTTTTTGTTTTTTGAAAGAAACAGCAAAGTTTCCACTTTTAATGATTAACATGACAAAGGTAAAAGGTAAAGGTGGAAAAAAAATTAAATGAATAATATTTATTTATTAAATTATACCAGTTTGTCAATTTTCTGAATACATACACATGAAAATCTCCTCGAAAAACTTAATCATAAAAAAATCTCATAATTTTCAAGAGGTGGTACAAAACTTGTCTTCGTTGTTGACGCGTGTTTCTTAGATGATACCCGCAAATGAACTGAAAAGAATAGACAGTTCAAAGAGAAATGCCTTTGAAAGCAGTGAGTAAAAGTAGAGCCATCTAGATGAGGCAGTTTGAGTACGAGATAGTATTTACTGGCCCTCGCTTTTCCTTTCGGTGAGAAGAGTGTGTTCTCAACGCTGATTATGAGATACGTCAATGTTTTCCCTTCGCAACTCGCAACGTTGATGAAGGCAACGTTTATCCACAATTTACAATGTCATCATACAAAATATACAAACTATGCAAGCCAAACATCAACAACGAATTCATTAAAAACCCTCCTTTCATCTAAATCAAACAGTTTGAAAATCCGGATCTTCCTACTCCTCAAAGCCTCAAAGACCGTTCTATTTTAAACTTTGGAATACAATAAAATAAAGCAAACAATATGCGATTGTGAAAAGGTTATTTATAATTCGTTTTGTAATTTGTATTATGTTACATCAAATATGGAATATAGAAAAAATCGAGGTCGCTTTAAATGCATCATTATTATTGTGACAATGCTAGAAAAATAAATTACATAGTTGATATAAATACACCTCATTGTTACGTAAATGTGTTTAATGAAGCTGTCTAGAAATTGTGCAAATCATTGGTAGTACTTTACAATTTACCTCGAGTACATAATACATAAATGAATTTGTTTGATTTATCAAATAAAAAAGATGAAGTGAAATTCAACCAACCAACCAATTGTAGATTGTAGCATTACAATATCATAATATTTGCACAAAATGAAAAACCACAAAAGAATTTCTCACAAGTATAATAATAATATGTGAATTTTAAACATGTAAAATATAAAATATAAACAAGTGCAAACATGTCAATAGTCAATAATTGTCAATCAATAACTTTTTTTTTAATTGTAATTATTCTATTCTTATTTGATGGAGAAATGAGAATGAAAAAAAAAGTTCTTTTAATTTATATGTATAGTCCATCACCCACTCAAATGTGAATGAATATCAATCGTCTACAAACTACAAATGAACAGAATTACAGAATTAGAAGGCAAACCAATCAACTAACCAACTATTATATTAACTGAACAAATTTACCTTATCTTTTCATCTACTATTCAAATACCACAAAATGTAGAAAAGAAAAACCCATACTTTTTTTCTATTTAGATGTAACTCCAAAATCCTTTTTATCGACTTGTTTAATTTTTTCACATTTAACAGTAGAAAAAACTTAACTCGAGCCAAGATCCTGAATCCTTACTTTTACCACATTTTCTGTTTACTTTTGAATTTTGAAAGCATATGAAACTGAATAAGCCATAAAGAATGATTTTTAGACTTTAGAATTATGAATAAAAACTTGCATGATTTTTGTTACATCGTTACTGGCTGTTTATTTATTTTGCATTGAAAATTGAAACTGTATAAATGTGTTGTTATTTTAAGACATGTTAACTTTTTTAGATGATCCACCGGCATATTACACAAACTATAAAGTACAAAGTACAAGCACATCTGTGATCTGCGAGATCCGCGACTACAAACTACAAACCTTCATCTCCACATGGAAAAAACTCATCTTCATCTCCTTTGCATAACATATAACATCAGATCACATTGCCAAAGTGTCTTTTTACAGCACATTTAATATTTACTGTACACTGTACACCTTTACTTTGCTTAGTCATAATAATATTATGTTATATCATAATTCAAGTTGTCTGTACATGAAATATTATGGCTTGTGGATTCAGAATTTAACTTCTCCAGATATCACAAAACTTGATCAAACAACCTGTGAAATGTGAGTAAGTTGTCGTCTGAATGGTTGATCGTCGATCGTCGATAGTACAATTCCCTTGTCATGTTTTCTCTGTACTCTGTACATTTAACTTTTTATCGCAGGCCATACTTCTGATTTATGGCGTTTTCCCCATCATCCTCCAAAATGTAACATGTAAAACACTAGTCTGTCAGCCTGTGCAAACAATCAACACTTGCTCTTATTATCATCATTAATGTACACACTACATACTACACACTAAACACATTCACATAACACGAATCCCGCTGAATACTTAATGCTGAATGCTGAATGCATGAAACACATGTACATGAAACTCACTCTCATTTTTACAGCAAGTACTTTTATTTTTTATCCACAGCTTCAAATAATATTATTGTAGATTTACTACTTGCATTTTGAATTTTAAAGGTAGCATTTGAATTTATGTAGCATATTCCAAAGGAATATGTCGTGTCATACGTCGTGAAAATAAGAAGAAGAAAAGAATATACTTTTATTTTATTACAGCGGAACCAGAACCAGAAACCATAATATAATATCACATGTAATCTAAAAATGCAATATGAATTTTGAATTATGAATCATGACTGAATGTGCAAGATAGAAGAGAGAGCGTATGTAAAATATAAAATGTAAAACAGCAAAAGAGGAGAAGGATTGATAGATGAATTCCGTAGCTTCTGTATTTTGTATTCAAATGTCTTTACATTTTACAAGCGGAGGAGAAAAGGAAAAAGGAGACATTAGAAAACCCGGAGACGGTGGTTAAGTCTATTCGAGTAAATATGGAAATGTAGGATTTTTGTGGATAAAAGTTGCACTTTTCCCTCCCTTTGTATCAGTATCAGTAAAAGTATGTAATGTGTAATGTACCTACACATATCTATTAAGTACGTGTTTTGTATTGGGATGGATGTTGGATATTGGATATTGGAGGAAGGAGAGCAATTCAATGTATATTATTTATATTTGTATAAAATATAAGATAGAGATGGAGAATAGATACAAAAGACGAGATATATAGAATATAGAATAAAATAGACAAGTTTTCCAAGTGAAAGAGAGAAAAAGATCTACCTACAAAAAGTAGACAACAAACGTATAAAAGTGGAAGAGGAAGGAGCATTGAGGATTGAGCATTGAGCATTGAAAGTTGAGCGCAATGCAAAAATGAAACCGCTCGGGTCCAATGGAAGAGGCTTAAAAGAGAAAATGGAGATCAAAAAATTGGATGAAGCCAACTACTTTCTACTTTCCACCATCCTACAATATCATACTATCATATCACAGTGTATAGTGTACCAAGGCGAAGAATGGAGAAGGAGAAGAAGAGAGAAAGAGAGAGAGAGAGAATCAGGTCCCATCTGCTCAGATGAAGTGGAAAGTCTCCGGGGACTTTTGGAGATTTTATGCGGTCGAATTTATAACTCTAGGATTTTCTACCATCACAAAGAGAAAGAGAACGGGAGAACCAGAGAATCAGAGCAGAGAACATACTTTACTCTCTTGTTTCTTGTTTCTTCTCTCTGATATATTCCATTCTGATTTTGACTCCGACTTCCACTTCCACTTGGACCACACCACAAAAACAGGAGTCGAAGTTGCAGTCGAAGTTGGAGTTGGAGTTGGAGTTGGAGCAATAACAATATACATACAATTATAATATAATGCATGAAACTTTTCTACCAAAACTACTCCAATCCAGAGCCTGGAACATGGGATGCACATAACACATAACTATATAATTTATACATATGAAACCACACCAACTACAACTGCCTTTACATTTACATTCCCATTTCCATAAATACCATATTACATTTTACACATCTCATCTTGAGTCTTGAGTCTTTAGTCTTTACTTCTACCTTTCCGCTTCCCTCTCTTCACTATCTTTTATCTTTACTATCTCAAGTCTACAACTACATAATGTAAAATAAATACAGATACACACCTGCCCATACAAAAGTCTTCATTCAAACATATCTGAGATGGGAAGAGAATGAAAGGTGCATATACAAACTCATATGCAAACAATCCCATTGGTGAAGGGTGAATCGTGAATGGCAAATATAAATATAAATATGAAGACACTGCTAAATAACACCACCATCACCACAACTGAGCATACATAGTTGAAATGCTGAAATGCTGAGAGTTGGGAGTATCATTTAATGTCTAATGTCTAATGTGTACCATATTCCATACTCCATGTGGATCATCATCATCCTCATCATCATATTTACATAGGCTATTTCATTTACTGTGCTGATATTCCAAAATCCAAAATCCAAGCTCCAAGTTCCAACTCTCACACATTAAAGTATTACTTTTAGTATAGAAAATACTATAGAAAGTAGAAACAAAGCGAGACGGAGGGAGATTTTCTCTCGGTCTGCTCATAACATAACATATTCGTGATTTACCTCAAAATCAGATTCAGAATCAGAGCCAGAGTCATATTCAACATGAAAATCTTGAAGCTTGACAATTTCCAAAGTCATCATAAACTAGAGCCATTTACAACGTACGCATTTGTATGATATCTCTTTGTCTCTTGCTTCATGTATTTGCTCGTATTACGTTTTCCTAGTATCTTAAATATACCTACTGTTGTTGTTTTACCTTTCCCTCAAAACAGTTAAAATCCAGAATTCAGAATCCAGCCTCATGGTTATGACATGGATTTCATCATACATTATTATACACTGTACACTTTAAAAGATACATTAAGTGGAGAGTGGGATTGTAGAATGTAGATTGTAGATTGTCATTGTACTCTTATGTCTAATGACGAATCATAATTTTTAATACAAACTGTACATCGCATGTTGCATTCATGCCCATTTATAGCCTTGTTGTAATGCGTGTAATATAATAATACTAATTAAGCACTGTTATTATTCTACTTCTACTTTTACAGTATACAGCTTGAGCTTGCAGCGTAAACGTTGACAATTAAAAGGAGCTAAACGGACTAAGCTTAGGATATGAGATGAGATCCTGTCGTAAAGAATATACAATGTACACATTGTACATGCCGTACGAATCACAATTTACAATTTACAGAATACAGAATACAAAGCTATGGGATATGAAATATAAACTTTGTCCTCTTCTATTTACTTTACTTGTGGTTCTAGATTGTAGATTTTAGGTTTTAGATTGTACTTTGAACAAGCCAAATAACACAAACACAAAACACAAAATACAAAATCCAAGGGTAATAAAATAGACACCAATAACCAACAACCCCAGCATTGTTGAGCATTGATCATTGAGGATTTGTTTGCTCACACCTTTATTATATCAAAGTTGCACGGATTTGGAATTTGGACTTTGTTGTACAATTATTTAACTCGTTGAATACATGTGTAATTTTATTTACACACTAAATTAAATACAAAATTTAATATTAAAAATTTCAAGGAAGAATGAAAAAAATGCTTTGACACCTGAAACCTGAATGACTAAACCAACTAAAATTTCACCCACTAAAATTGTGTAAACTAAAAATTGTACCAAATATTTGATAACTCTTGTGAATTGTGAAGCATGGATTGACATCAGAATGTGTACAGTGTACAGTATTTACGGAGCATTTACTATGTAAATAGCTGTAGAATAGAATAGACAAAAGATACAAAAGTCTTTACAGAAATCACAGTCAAAGAATCCCAAACTTTTTGGACCTAAAGTTAAGATTTAAGATATAAACTGTAAACTGTAAACGTTTTAATTACTCCAAGTATTTTTATGTAAGAAGTAAGAAGTATTCAAGATTCAAGCTCATCAGTTTTATGTTTTATGTATGTACAATGTACAGTGTACAGTGTACAGTGAACTTATTAACAAGAAACCTGAGTGTAGTATTGCATTGTATTAGATCATTACTATTACCAAGGGCTGATTTTCTGTAATGGTATTAAAGCTGGAGGCTGGAGGAAGAGAGAGAGAAAGAGAGAGAGAGAGAATAGAAACTTTGATTCGACAAAGTTTTTTGATTAATTCTATTCCATTCGCTGAATCTTTCCCAACAACAACCTCTACACTCTACACTCTACAAGCTCCAACTCGCTTGCTATAGTTTTCTTTGAGTGAGTTAGTGAATGAGATGACTGACTGACTGCACGAGGAAAAAGGAAGAAGAAAATCTCTCCTACTTGCAAAAGTACAGAGTTCAATCAAAGAGGAAAAAAGAGAAATTATACGAGTAAAGGAACAAGAAGTAGAAGTAAAAGAAGAAGAAGAAGAAGAAGGAGAATACAAAATACAAAAGTCTGCAAAAGGATTAAGAAAGTTTCCGCCGACTCAAGACACACATGCATGGAAGAAGAAGAAAGTTTTTCCTTTTTCATTCCTTCTTCCCTTCTCTTTGCTTTGCTTTACAATCTACCATCTGTATTATGTATATGTGTACTATGTACTATTGACGGTTGGTTATTTTAGGCTTTTCTTTTTAACTTTGACAAAAACCTTTTCATCCTGCTCCAATGACTTTCCTTTCTATTTGTAATACCATTTGCTTTATGTATGTACAATTTATAATACACAGAATACACGATGCACGATATCTATATCAAAATCAAAACATATAATTCTACTTTATGTAACAGACTTTGACAAGTAAATAAATTTAACAATTCCTCCAATTCCAACTGGATACGTATTAATTATTTTTTCTGGTTCTGATTAGGCAAATTATTAAATGCCTTTTTCTTTTACTTGTTTGTTTTTTGTCGTCTTCAAAAATTCAAGAAACTATACCTTCATTTTTTACAGCACTTAATATTATTGTATTTCTTCAAATTTCCATTGTTGTGATACTACGTAAAATAGATTGTTGGTACATGAAGTAAAAGGCAGGTTACAAATAAATCCTTGGAGAAGAAAAAGAATGAAGAAGAATCAGAGTATAATGTGAAATAGATACATAAATACTTTTGTATGAGAGATGGAGACAAGTACAATAAATAAGAGATAGAGAAAGGCCATGTACTTTGTACTTTGAACTGGGTATTGCATATATTACATTATATTATGTACTTTATAAGGCTAATGTCATTACACATGGCACAGGGCACAGGGGCAAAGTATTCAGGATTGAAATTCTATTTGTGAGAGCAAAAGTAGAGGAAGTGGAAGTGGAAGAGGAGAGAAAGGAATGCTACTACAATAATCCGATTTTGGTGGAGAAATCCTCATCGTGTGGCGCACAATCGGCTCTTTATTTTCAATCAACAAATGCTATTGAGATCAGCTCTCGTCATTCCTATGTACATTGTACATGTATTCCTATATGTACAATGTACAATGTAGAGTGTAGAGTGTACAGCATAAACCGTAAACCGTCTAGTTTCTAAAGTGAGTTTTAACGTCGGAAAATAGTGGGTCTGCTCTGGTCTGACTTGGCTTTCCCCAGAAACTCCAATCAATCTAATCTTCACATCAATCCTTTTCGCCCAAAATCACATCATCGCCCATTTCCTACTCGGCGTCAACATCCAACATCCAAACTCCAAAATCCAACTCAAACTCAAACTCAAACTATCTATCTATCTATCCACAAACTATATCTTCTATATTCTGCATAGCTACAACAACCAGATATGAGTCGAACTCCACGTTCAACGCTCAACGCTCAACGCTCGACACTCAAAGTCGACTCAAGTCAATTCAACTCTCAACTTTCTACTTTCTCCACAGGACAACCTCGGATTTGGATTTGGATTCCGATTCCGATTTAGAATGCCATCCATTATGAGTCTCCAGCTTTGATATGCGACGTCTCCACTTCCAATCTCCATTTCCATTTCCATTTCCTCATCCCCTTTCCAACCTCCAACATCCAACCTTTTCTTTAAATAGATATTATATGGGAATCATCTCATCTCAGTTCAGCTCAGCTCAGCTCGAACCACTTTATACTTTATACCATTACTTTCACACATTTAAGACATAGATACATGTACTTATAATGTTTAATGCACGATATATCTATAGATACTTTCAAAGCATTTTCTATCTTTCGTCTTTGCTTTGGTGTAGCAAAAGACTCATCTTTTGGTCTCATCCGTATCCATATACTATGATCAGGGATTACATCTTCTTCTTCTTTTATCTTCGAGCTTCTTCTATCTATCTACGACCTACGGTAAATCTGAACGATCATTACACCACAAGTTACAAGTTTGGTGGAATTTTGTTTCATTTATCTGGTGATTGATGGAATTGAAAGATTGAGGATTGAGGATCAATTCACAATTCACTAACCAATTTTAAGCTTTAGTTCTAAGACCTTCTTTCTTGTGTATTACATATTACATGTGTCTGATTTATTTGCTTCGAAAAGATGAATGAAAAACCATAAACCATAAACTCTAAACCAGGAATTGCGAGATGTGGATTGAGACCAAAAGTTTTAACATTTTATCTCTTTATATCTTTTTAGGGTATATTTTTAATTTTTATACAACTGATCAATCGATCAATGTTATTTGGAATATTTGAATGATTTTATTTATGGATATTTGTGCGTATTTATGAAAACTTTTTGTACACTAGTTCACGATTTGTACGCATAAAGTATCCTATAAAGTTTTGACAAAAAATGTATGACATGACATCAACTGAGAGAAAGAGAGGAGAAAAGATAAATGTAAGTTGAATTAAGACCAAATGGGGAATTTAAATAGGCTCTAGAGAGCTTGAGAAGTGATTGAAAGCCTAACGACCGTTCCTTTTTTCCGATGGTTCAAACTCGTCTCAAAATCAAATTGTGACTACTTTTTCTTTTTGTTTTGTACAAAGTACAAAGTGTTTCTAGTTTCTATGCTACAGTTTTTTCACCATCTCTTTCCTTTGCCTTGTCTTGTCTTACTTTGACTTGACTGATCTCCATCATCCAAAATCGAACGGTCGTACTCAATGCTCAACTTTCACATAGATATATTGAATGTGTACTTAGTATCATGAAAAATCCAAGCACAAAACCAAACCCAAATATGAATCCAAATCCAAATAAAAATACAAGGCTTGTGATACGACATTCTGGATTTTGAACCATCAAACCAAACCAAACCAGAGAGTGAAAAACTTAGCCATCCATCCATCTTTTTCTCACCAACCAAATTTCAATCTGTCAAAATTTCAATTACTTCAAGTTCCAAGTGAAATTTTATTCCTCGTCAATTCCCCGATTCCATGTCAAAACCGAGAAAATTCCTTACTCCTTACTCTTTACACTCACATGCATGTAGCATGTAGTAAAATAAATAAGATGCTTAAAGCATGTGACAGTATAGAAAGTATAAAGTAGAAGATGGTGGCAAAACCCAACCCAAAAACAGAAGAAGGAAGACAGAGCCACATCACCTTTGAATAAATACAATATAAAAAATTGTGAGTCAGGACTTTTCAGGATTTTGACAAGGAAATTCTCACAAATTCAACATGATTGTCATTTGTAAGTTGTAAGTTCTATGTTGTATGTTGTACACATGAAACGAGGAACGTCTGAAAAATTACAAAAAATACTCTGGTCCTAAATCCTAAACTTGTAAATTCTAAATTCTCATCCTCATCTCTGTAGAAAAAAAGTCTCATATTATCTATTATCTGTTATTGCAATTGACAAATGGGAACAATAGAAGAATTGAAATTGTTTCAAAGAAAACAAACTTGTATGCTGGGTGTTGGATGTTGGATGTTCAATTCAAAGAGAAAAAAATCCTCAAGTAAAAAAAAGAATAAAAATAAAATAAAAAATCCTGTTGAGAGCAAGAAGGAAAGTAGGAAAAAAACTGGTGATAAATCAATTTGTCATTGTCTTGACTCATCAATATGAAAGTGAAAAGTGAACAAAAGTGAAATTGGTCCTTTCTTGAGTCTTGAGTAAAAGCACAAGTAAAAGTAAACGTAAAAGTAAAAGTAAAAGGAAAAGTATGGAGAAAATAAGAGAAAAAATAAAAAGTATCTATTATTACACATTGAGAAAATCCAAATCCAAAATCCCAACTTTCATACCAAAACCAAACCAAACCATTCAAAGACGAAAGAGGAAATCGAGAAAAAATGTAAGGGAAGACATTTAGACAAAAGAAAAAGTCGGGGAAAGGACAAAGAGGAGGGAAAATAAATGTCTTTATTTCTACTTGAATTCCCGGCACACGTTCTCTTTGTACAGTGTATAGTCTCTGCATTTTCTAGTCTCAAGTCTACAATCTACAGTCTACAGTCTATATTCTATATATACCTTTTGTCATCATATTTGTTGACAATGAGAGAGAGAGAGAGAAAACGGATATAAATAAAATCTTGATACAGATTACACACATGTACAATATATTATGTATTATGTATATAGCAAAAAGTAGCTGCCATTATATTATAAGGATAAAGAATCAAATGGAATAAACATGCAGTTTGTCTTCCTCCTCTTTCGACTTGTTACGTACTAAAAACACTATATATACTTTACTTTAGTTTCCCTGTACAAAGTACATCTATAGCTTTGTATTTCGTACACATGTACGTTGGTTCTGATATTTCCAAATTTCAGCTGACATTTGTGTATGTGTCGCGACACATTTAATGCATTAGGAAGATTGAATTTTCTTTCTGGGAGCAAACCGCAGAGAGAAAGAGAGAGAGAGAGAGAGAGAAGGAGAGAGCGAGTCGGAGAAAGAAAGTGAAAGCTTCTTACGTCGAGTTTCTCTTTCTCCACACTCCACATTCTACATTGTACATTGTACATGTCATCCCGTATGTACATGACACACGTTCAAGTGGAAGGTACTTGTGTTGTTTTGTGTATTCGTCCCCGTCGTTGTCGTGTGTGTGGTTGGAAAAAGTAGCAAAAGTGCCATTTGAAATACAAAGTAAGTAGGGAGCAAAAGAGAGAGATTCTTTTTCTTTTGTCGGAACCATTTTGCTATCACTGACTCTGAGATTCTGACTCTGGCTCTGACTCTGAGACTTTTTGAATCTGACTCTGAATGTGAATGTGAATCTTACTCGACTCGACTAGACG
Source organism: Sminthurinus signatus (assembly GCA_019776565.1). Taxonomy (NCBI): domain Eukaryota; kingdom Metazoa; phylum Arthropoda; class Collembola; order Symphypleona; family Katiannidae; genus Sminthurinus; species Sminthurinus signatus. The sequence goes on along the minus strand of JABASP010001523.1, from coordinate 12,000 downwards.
CGACTCGACTAGACTCGACTATGTTCACATTAAAGCGAGAGAGTACGAGTCGAATTTTCCTGGTCCCATGTCGTTTTCTCTTTTCTCTTTTTCTTCATCGCCGTCCTCGTCGTCTTCCATTCCACAGAAAAAGGGATGGAGAAAGAGGAAAAGAGAAGAGAAACCTATTTGGCGACGAATTCCCTGTCAAATGCGACCTACGTCTTAATGCCATCACATTCTATTACAGTCACTGTATATTGTGTATACTCTGTACTCTGTATTCTATACTCTATACTTTATACTTTATACAGTTTGACTCGGAATAAATGCCACATTCAACCTACTTTTATTCCCCTCCACATCACACTTTTCCTCTTCTCCCTCTCCACTCCCTCCCGTCACCATTCACCATTCAATGTACCGTGTACATATGTGCAGTTTTCCCTTACATATTCTACACAAAATACAAACTATCTTCAAGAACTTTCCTCCCTTATTATTATTTTTTTTACTTCAAGTCCTCTTCTTGTCTTTTTTACTTGACTTTCCTTTCCGACACTTATTCTTTCACACTCTGAGCACAAACTATATTTATTTTATGGTTATAATGATATACTTTATACTTATAAATTTTATTCGATAGTACAATGTACAGGTTTAGGTTGATAGTTGATATAAGTACACATGTATGTGCATAAAATAATAATGCTCATTACATTATACAATTGTACATGAAATGCTGCACAACATGTGGAATCGGGAACGGCACTTGCTTAATTTTTCGATCCCTTTTTTATGTACCTTTGCTTGCAGTGCTATACGTTTTTAGTCAATAGAAGATAGACAGAAGATAGAAAAAGAAGGCTGTTTGCACCTATACATGTTTGGATCTTCTTGTAGGAATTAGGAATGCATAGCATTCAGCATTCAACATTCAGCCTTTTTACTGTTTAACCATTAACCACACACCAGAGAAAACCACCAGTCACCAGTGCTGTTTGAGTGAGGAAATTTCCATTAATACTTGATGCACACGTATACATACGGTACTATATGTAGATAATTATGTAATATGCATCATGTACAATGTACAATGTACAGTGTACATTGTACATAATGAAAAATACGGACTATGCTTCTTCTTTTTATTCCTTACTCTTTATATTATATATTATATTGACTTAACTTGACACATAGTTTTATTTTAAAGCATGGTTCTTTAACATATTGTACATACATAATCTCGTGGAATTTAGCATTTAGAATGTCAAGGGTCTAAAGAACATAGAAAGTAAGTATGTAAATGTAAAATAGATAAAATAAAATGAAGATACTCAAGTATACTTTGAATACTTGATATAAGTAATCTAATAAAACATTTCCATTTTGAAAAGTAAGATTTACATTTATTTATATATTCAAAGCACGAAATAATTGATTTAAAAGCCATTTTATTACGGCTTCATTTTCTATTTTCTAGTACAAAGTATTCAAACATTGAAAAAAAACATGAGTGAGTGATGTGGAAGATGGAAGTATGGAAGACGATAGGAAATTGAGAAAATAAAAGTCTCCAAGTCTGGAATCTGGAATGAAGTTCTACATTCTACAGTCTACAGGGTACAGCATGATTCTGTTCCTGACATGGAAAATAAAAAATAAAGTATGTATACTCTTGCACTGTACTGAATAATATTCGTATTCGTATAATATATAATATTATATAATGCTCTCCAGAAGTTTGTGGTCTTTTACTCGAGTTGTTTTTCATCAATTTGAGGTTCCTAAACTATGATGAGGATGATGAGGATGAGGGATCGAGAACATGAAGACGAGCATGAACATTGAACATGAACATGGACGTGGAAGTCAGACATAAGCTGTCAATATATCCAGGTGAAACTGACTGTACATGACAGGTGCACTGTAAACACATTTATGAATCTTCCACTCGACTTCCCATGCTTAATAGCTCAAAATGGCAAAACAGTCTGAAGTCTGAATCCTCATCATCCACATCCACATGTGCACTGCACTGTGTACTGCATACCATTTGGGATGTATAGTCAACAGAGTCTATTCTTGAAACAAGTGAATATTGAATACATAGAACATGATTCCATTTACCATAAGCTACAGAATATCAATTGCTATAACTAAATGTAAGAAATTCAAAATGGTTGGTGGTTGGTGAGATTTGAAACAATAGAACGCTGAACATTTTTTTGTAGCAGATTCTACCAAGAACGATCTATGGAATCATTCCCAAAAACATAACTACTGCAACTGCCACTGTCATCCAATATCCAAAGATCCCCAATCCAATCAACTTCATATTAGACATGCCACAGGAGCTCGATAAATAAATATACTCCTGTCAACTACAGACTTACATAATTTTTACCTTTTTAGAAATGATACAAATATTCTATTATGATTTTGATTTTCTATTTTCTATTCTATCACCATATAATTTTCAGCTAGTTTCTTGATAAAAAGTATTTAATGAATCAAATCGAGAATAAAAAGGTACAGTTTGCAGCATATATAATATTATAGCATAATATAATATTAGTATTTAGTATATTACGCATTTAAAAAGGAAAGAAATGATGATAATATTCATATCTCCTTTTTATTAGTTTAGGAAAACTATTCACATCATTCAGTTCATTCTCACCACTCTTCAGCTTCAGCATCAGGATCAGCAATCAAACATGGCTGACGTTTGACGCTCATGGACCAAAAATCAGAAACCACACTATAAAACAGCCTATAATATATATTATAGATTCAAAGTTAAAGTACATGCATGTATAAATCTGCATCCATTGTAAAAAATCTAATAGAGGAGCAGGAAGAGTATTATTGAAATATCTATAATATTATTATATAGATGCTTTTTTCATTATTACAGCATATTTAACATTTGACTCGTAGATATATTTTAGTAGTTATAAATACACAAGTCCATACATGCCGCACACCTTTGTACACAAAACACAAAGAGAGGAGCAGAGTTGTTTTTTGTAAAGTGTCGTGAATGGTGAATGGCAATTGGTAAATGGTAAATGGTGTTTAATGTGGGGAGTGTAGACGAATTATTTATAATCACAAGTGCACGTCTGACAATGACTAGCTGCAGATACGCTAAACGCTGTACGTTTTCTACGTTTATTTATGATGGGAGACTTTTCATGAGAAAAAAAATAAACAAGAGTTTTCCCTTCATCCAGAATCCAGAATCCAGACAAGTATCATGATGCTCAACACTCAATACTCATTAATAATTCAAAAATGGCAATAACTATCAATTTTTTTTCAACAGACGTAATGAATGAAGCATGTTTGACTGCCATGCTGTAATATATCAGAATAACATCATAAGAATATGTAATATCATGGCGTATAAAAATACATGTGAAACAAAACGAGGTGTTAGATCTACTACTACAATACTATTGACTGTCTACCACCTACAAGTCAAAATATATGCAAGCCATCATTTAACATTAAAGTTTCATTACATCATACATTCATCTCATGTCAACGTCCGAATCTCAATGATAAATAAGTCAAGTCACTTGTTGTTCGTTTGTGCGTTCATTCGTTGCTTGTTACTCGTTATGGTTGATCCATGTGGATTTTAACGATGTGGATGTCGATGGCTCCTGAAGTAGCTAGTGATCATGTGATTGTCATGATCATATTCTTCTTCTTTACTATTATTTTTAGTACTTTTCATAGCTTTCATCATAATGATATAAAACAACACTCACACTCTAAGTAAAGAGCATCGTAAAAAGTCCTTTTTTGGAGCATCTCCATGTTATAACTATAGGAACGATGCTCCAAAAAAATGAAACATACTGAGAGTGTACTACTTACTACACTAAATCTCCGATAGATCAAAAAATAGAAAGAAATGTAGAAATATGACCAACAATGTACAAAGATATTATTAATAAACCGTTGCGAATTTCATGGATGCATGAATGAACAAGATATTATTTATATTTTATATGCATAGTATTGAGCATTTAGTATTGAGAGTGTCTTTGTTTCATTCCACAGACTTATTACTTCATTCCAATTCTAATGTATTCACACTTACTGAACCCTGTGAATCCTGAAGCTGAAGCTGAATATGAATCTGATACATTACACATTACCAAAAAAACCACTAATTATTCTTCTTGTATTTTTTTCTCAGGAAAGATGGGGTAAATTATTCACCTCTTAAAGAATAAATTGATAGATAATATAGATAGAAGATAAATCGTCAATTATTGGTTATTGGTAGAATAATTGTTATTATAATTATTATTGTTTTCTGATACCTGAAGTCTGCCTACTACTTAATACTTACTTTACTGGTCACTAACTCTAATACACTGTCTCTAGTACAATGTACAATTTTCTCTAGTATTAATTAGAATTGGCTCTTTATTTTCACACAAAAGATTGAGGATAATAAATAATAAATAGTAATTGTATAATACCTGTAGACTATGGACTGTGGACTGTGAGCTCTGCGAGTGAATGAATTAAATGAGTCGAGATAAAATAAACAGAGTGAAGGAAAAGGCAAGTGTTACTTTTCTTTTATGTAATTCGAGCGTATGCAGCTTGTAGTTTGGAGTGGAGTAACGAGTGGAGTAACGAGTGAGAGGAAGTTTGACTTTGTATGTAAATTCCAGTCGTCCGTCTCATTTGCATGGAATACTCTCAATTAAAGCCAGAGAGAGAAAGAGAGGGAGAAACACATAGACTATTTAGTATGTAGTTTACACACTCTTAAAGGCAAACGTGTGCACTGTATATTGTGTATTGAGTATTGTAGATACAGTAGTGGATGACTGAATGATGGGACAGGAGACATGAAGATGGAAGAGCAAGTGAGGATTCCATTGTTCTTGTTGTATTTTCCATCTGGCACGGCAGTACACTAAAGTGTACAGTTTACAGTGCAGGGAACCGAATTGAATTGACGGTGAAGTCGACATGATTTCTGCTGGTCGCGTGCATCATCACAGGACTAAACTCCAATAGGAATATTTAGGGTCGTGTCACATGTAAGTTACAATGTACAATGCATGGAATTACACTTTAAAATGTGACGATGCTCGACGCTCGATACTCGATAGACGATACTCGATACTCGATGCTACACCCTTACTGCGTACTGTTTGCTCTTTATTCCCTATTGTCTTCTTACAATAACGTGTCATTTAGCATTTTTAGCTAACCAGACTTTTCTCTCTCTTTCTCTCTCTCGTTTTTTTTGCTTTACATAACAAGAGATCTGTGTGCATACTCCTTCTAAATACAGATATGTGTGTAATGTTCTGTTCAATGTTCAATTCTTTAACTGTTTTGTATGTGTCATCTTTTCATTGTACGTCCCAGGATTATTATTATTATTATTTTGTCAATTAGTTGGTTCAAAATACCAAATACCACACTGACTCACAACTTCACAACCTCACAATTCATACTTCATACAATTCATAACTCGTAACATCCGCCTTTTTATTCTAAAACCACATCTCATCTCTCATCTGCATTTTCCATGTAGTCAGTAGTCAGAAAACCCGCAAACTCTTTAGAAATCTCCTCAGTCTTCTTCTGTAACTTTAGTCACAGTTTAAACACGTAGGAATGACAAGAGACATGAGACATAATGACGTAACATTACATGTATTTTGTACGTGTTTTACAATATTTTGCTCAATCCAACGGATCTAAAATTTAAATTGATGGTTTTGTGTTTTGTGGCAAGAAAAAGTGACGGGGAAAAGCTCAAGTGACATCATAACACATGACATATGACATGACACCCACCAGGAAAATTACGTCAAAGATTAAAGGGTAAACATTTTATATTTCTTTCATAATTTATTTTTATGTGTATTCTATATTATTGTATAGCTATGCAATACGACTTAGTGTAAAGTGTAAGAGATTGATATTATGGTTTATGGTGGATCGATGAAATGCGTCAACTCTTCATTTCAAGCCAATGTGTAATTAGAATGATAGTCTGTAGTCAGCTAATGATGATGATGAAAAAGATGGTTGAGAGTTGAGAGCAAAAGATATGAGAGAGAGAGAGAAAAGATAGAGTGAAGATGAGGGATGAATTTCGATTTGATGCCGAGTTTCTTCTTGTGCATGAATGCATAGAAAAGAGAGAGAAGAAAGAAGATAGAAGCTTATGCATGTTCAATGTATGATACAATACAGAGACGGAGGCAGTTGAAAGCTTACATTTACCATTTACCACTTAGCATTTACAGTCTGATGGTATGAGAGAGTTTTGCTCTGTGATTGGTTCGAGCTGGAGAAAGGGCTGGAGAAGTCAAAGAGAAAAGCCTTCGAGAAAGCGAGTGCGCGAGTCCGGATCCGCTCTTTGCCTTTCCCATCGTCTTGTGATCAGTGTTCTTCCCTCAAACTTCAAATTTCAAACCTTCCTTTGCCTCTACATAATTTTTAAGTATAGTATAACTAAAGTAAAAAAAACAAATAGTTACGAGCTATAACACGTGATAAGAAATACTATTTTTCTACTATATGATATCAAGTAATTAGATTTACATTTGTGTTCTTTAGTAAAAAGTAAAAAGAGAGCTTGAAACTTGAAATGCTTTTGCATAGGACGACTTGGAGATTGGACGAACACTGTTTGTCGTGATGTGGTATCCGAATCCGTATCGGATCTGACTGATCCCGATCCCGGTCCCTGATTCCATCCCTTGCTACATGATCTGAGGAGGACAGCACATGGAATAAGAGGAAAGAGGACTATGACTAGAGAGTAGAGAGAAGAAAGAGGAAGAAGAAAAGAGAGAGAGTATTTTACTATACATAAACAGATAGCTACATTTATGTGTATAAAGTTGATATAAAGTATACATAAACTTTTGAAGATATGGTGACTACTGACTGCGTGGTATTAGGCAAATAGGAAACTACCAAAGCCAAAGCCAAAGATACTGAAAGATAGGGAAAGATATACTGTACAATGTACAATTACATACATAGCGAGACTAGAAACTAGAGACTACCACATTTCGTTCCACTTCTTTTTCCCCACTTGCTCTCTTGCTCTTTCCTCAACAACTTCTGCAGCACCAGCCAACCATCAGCCTCAGCATCAGCATCGGCATCACCAGGTACAAACTACCAAGTACCAACTACAAACAGAACAGAGCAGAGCAGCAGATCACATAGATCAGAACAACAAGCTCACACACTCATAAACCACACATCTAGTCACAGCTACAGTCATAGTAAAGCTATAGTCATAATATTAATCAACTCATCTAATCATTTTCATTTTCATCGTCATCTTTAGTGTCATTCCTAAAATTAAAAGTGATAAAAAATAAAAAGTCATTCTCATGCATGATTCTTAATTGCGATCTTCAATAAGTGTGAAAAATAAATAAAAAGTTCTAAACTGAAAAATTAAAAGTGAAAAGTAGTCAAAATTCTATTTAGACTGTTCTAATAACTTTACTTGTGCGTTGTACATTATACATTAAAGAGTGAAAACTTGATTAAATAATGTCTACATAAATAGTTACAGTAATATTCATGATGGTTAATGAATATTGAACATGCTGTCGTTTTCCTTTTCGTGTAGCCGACTAAATTATTACCAATAAAAGCAAATCTACACAAATAAATAAATAAAGAAAACGTAGGATTTTGTTTCTTAACTTTTCAAAGTGTCTGAACAGAGGCTGTCTGGAAAAGCCGAGTCGCAACCATTGCACTAAAAAAGATTAAACCGTACAAACGCTTCAGGATGGAGTTGACTACACATCATAACAGTGGTAAGTACCTTTGATTTTTGATCTATAGTTTTTGACTTTTGATTCTCAATTCTCAATGATGAAACAGTAAACATATATTAGCAGAAGATCGAATCAAAGTTACTAAATAAGTACGTAAAAAATCAAATTAAAAAAATTTATAGCGTACATACTATAGAAATTTTTAACTCTTAAAATTAACCGGGAAATCAAAACAGAAGGAACAGAAATTTAAACAATTATTTTCATTTTTGTTTCTGTTTCAATCTGCCGTCATCCACCATAAATCATAAATCATAATTGTATATCTATTTAGTATTTCTCCATGTATTTAAGTCTAATGTCCACACGGCTGCTTATTGAATAGCCACTCGAAATCTCATGTGGATTGGATTGGATTGGCAAAGAATAAAGAATAAAAATGGAAATGAGAGGATTATTTAAAGTAGTGTGATATGGGATATGGGATATCTATTAACCATATATGTACGTTCACTAATGTAGGTGCCGAGTGGATGTATTCTACATTTTGCATGTGTAAATTAATTTACATATGGATACAGTATACAGATGTGATGTGATATGAAGCACCTAGACGGGATTAGAGGTCATCTGATTTCATGTGGATGTGGATGTGTGAGGAGTGAGGAGATTGAAAGGAGATTGAAAGATCATTACAGAGGAAACTACATCAAAAATTAAATGGCAATTGCCATTTTATTGTCTGTGTGTGGAAAGCATGTGTGCCACTCACAAATTGGTGGATAAAAAATGGTTTGGAAATTGAAAGGGGTCTTTTGTAGGAGTGAGGAATTGAATAGAAGGAGACAGTGCAAGTGTACATTATGTATGTACTTTGTACACTTTCAATTCACAGATTCAAACCTATACATAGAATGAATAGGGTCCACAGTCCATTCCTATTCCGGATATACTGTTTACTATGTACAAATAGCAACTGTTTGTATACATATTATACAGAATGTAAAAGGATGCTGAGGACCAGCACCAGAACCAGTACAAGTTCACAAACAGCATGTTGATTCTTTGAAAGGGAACAGGAATAAATTTGGGGTGCGAGGAACAGGATAATGTACGTGTAATCTATGGACTTATCCCGCCCTTATTTCCGCACAAAAGTCTTTTTCCTTCTTCAAACCCTCTTTCTCTGTCTCTGTATCTCTGTCTTTGTACATATATTGTTTTATTACTTATGTACATACCTTTAAAAACATACATAAAAACAGCATACTTGTGGACTCAAGGGTGAAAAAAAGGTTTCGATTTCCCGATCTCATTTCTTTAGATACTGGATCCATTTACCACCAGATAAAATATGCGTGCATATTTATTATGCTGTATGCTTATGTTTATGTTATTTTATACCCTTGTAGCATTCAAATTAGTATACTATTAATACTGTACTATATCATCCAAATTTTCATAACAAATCCCTCTGTTTTGATTCTGATTCTGATTCTGTTTCGGGTTCGGATTTTGACTTTAGCCCCAGAGTTAAATACACATCACACAGATGTGTTTTGAAATGACTAACAATATTTTACGAATGTTGGGGGGAATAAAAACCTATTTAATCTTGGAAATCCTTGTGTAAATTTTAATTTAATTGGAAAATCAACATGTTTTTTTACTATGCACATGCACATATTTAATGTGTTATATTGAATTTGGAGGTGTATCACATTGATACATCATAAATTCCATTAAATTATAAATTACATCCCCATTTCTATATGAAGACATGAAAATAAAATGAGGAGAAGAGGGAAGAGGAGTACAAATATAAAAACTAAAAACCTGTCGTAGGTATGCTTCTACATCTACATCTTATATTGTATCTTTACAGTAGTTAGAAGAGGGAAACTTGATACAAATCCAACATCAAAAATAGAAATGTGGAAAAATAGAAAAATTTAGAAACGAAAAGCTGCACAAACTTCCTTTTTCCGCCGGTAGTATTTATAATTCATAGAACGGTGTTCAATCGTCAATAGGCATAGCGTGACACTTTCCTCCTTAATCCGAAGATTGATTGAGTTTAAGTGGACGATTTGTGGTGAAGACTCAAGACTCAAATGAACAGCAGGGTAAATTGAGCCGAATACAGATATTGAGGATTGAGAGCTGATTTATCAGGAAAAGGGGTAAAATTCCCACTAAAAATAGCCATAAAACCTCAAATGCTCAAAGAACCGTTTTTCGTTTTTCCGTTGACGAAAATCATTAAAAGATTAAAAGCAAAACAATTAGAAATTTGAAGCTGTTAGAGTTTTACGATATCAAATACAATTAAAAATTAAACCTATGAAATGTCAAGATAATTTGAAATCAATTTGAAGAAAACTTGAAAAAGTTAAAAAGAAGATTAAAAGTAAAAGTCTCATGATATCACAATTCAAAATCTACCATCTACCATATCTACATCATATTTGGATTTTGTTTGATTTTACTTTGTCAAGAGCAAGTTAATAAGTTGACATATGTACAAAGTATAACTACAAGGTATAAGGAAATAAGGCAAAAACTTGTACACTTGGTGTACTTTAAGTGTGCATTCTGTATCCTGTATAATCTAGTACAGAAAGGACAGGAGATATTTCAAAGTTATTGTGTTGTGTTGTGTGGAAGCATAACAGATTTTCTCAACCAGTTTATTTATATTCTGAACAGCGAGAGAGAGAGAGAGAGAGAGAAAGAGAGAGAGAGAGAGTATCAATTTCTATTTGGTGGAAGGCAAATAGTCAAAAATGGAATATAATTAAAGCGAGACGGCTTAACAACAACTTAATCCCGGGGCTTAAGTAGAGTCCCTTTAAATGAATATTAGTTGGATGCAAGTAACCGTTTAGGGACTATGAATCACTCGCATTCCCATTTGATCACTTGCCTTCCTGATCCATCAGACTCCAACTCCAACTCCAACAACTACAACTACAACTTGAAATACAAGGACAAGGACAACGACAACACCAAAGCCCGGACGGCTCTCGGCTCAACCGTTTGCAAATTATTCCCAAATGCTCGTCTTCTTCTTCTCCTCCTTCAGTCTTTTGTATTCTATTTTGTACATCTATACGACACTTGCACATCTGATGATCTGATGTGCGATGTGCGACACACGCTGGTAGTACTAATACTAATGCATTACTATTATTTTCACTCCACTCACTCACTCACTCATTCACTGAATCCATGCAAATTCAGTCAAACCATCGCATCGTATATCGTACATCGTATGGCACGACGTGGAAAAGCAGACATCTAAAACATGCACAATATACTATATACGATATACATAATACCACCATTTAACAAATTCATTCCTCTCCTTCTCTTCTTTTTTGCTCCCTTTAATTCTATTTACTTCAGTCTCCAGTCACCGGTGGTTCTCGTGCTAAAATGAATTTAAATCCTCCTCATTTTTCCCTCTCTTGTCAACTCTTACCGTTCTAAATGAAGGTCTAGCAATTTTAGATTATAACTGAAAGAGTATTTTGATGTTGACCTTCCCTCTCTTGTGACTTGTGTCTTGTGCTAAACCAAATCGAACGTGAGAATATGTGTATAATTTAGATTGTTTATTTTGAATGTAGATCAAGATTAATCACGATTTTTAGGAAAATCAAACAAGTGTATTTGTATTTGTGCAAAAGTAAAAAAAAAGAAATTTGCATGGTGTGGAAAATGGGATTTACACTAGATGCTAGACACTAGACAGACAGAGAGAACTAGCAAATGGCCAATGTATAAATATCTAAGAGTAGAAAAAGAGGAGGAAAGAGCATCAATATGTAAATTTTCTATATGGAAATCCAGAGGGTTCCACACTGAACGAATGAATGAATGAATGAATTTAATTTAAGTAAAAGTAAATGGCAGAGAATGTAAAATGTAGAATGGAGAATGGGCTTTGAGAATGAGAATGAAAATGATGAGTAGAAAGTAGAAAGTGTAGAAAGTACGTCGAAAGATATCTAAAAGAGAGATTGAATCAATCAACTAAAATCAAAATCAAGTTGAGAAGTTTACGATGATGACGGCTCTTATCTTTATACTTTACTAGCCGTTACCCGCCACCATGTGGCGGTAATTCTTGAACTTGAATTTTTTTAGGGAATAAGTAGCGTTCAAACTTCCCGCTGAAATTCAAACTTAGCTCCATTTTTGAGTTATCCTT
>JABASP010001522.1:0-28408 GCA_019776565.1 Sminthurinus signatus | reverse complement strand
CTTGGCTACCTGCTTTTCACGTCCGCATATGTATAATGTATAATGTGTGTGTACTGACGCGCTCCGAGTCAAACATCAAACAGCGTCTCAAGTCTCAAGTCACAAGTTAAACTGAAGATGACGAAGAAACCGTAGATCGGTGGTTGTGGAGAGAATCCATAGTTCGTAGTCAGTAGTCAATAGTCAATACAAATGCGCACTTGTACATGTGTATTTGTCTAGATTCTAGCAAAACTGCTGCAAAATAACAAGTTTCAACTTTTTACAAGAAAAGACCGAAACCAAACCCAAAACCAAAACCAGTCGACCGGCTGACTGTGTGAATGAAAGAAGGAACGAACGAATCAATGAATGAATGAAGTGACTGTTCTCTGGAGGAAAATCCCTCAAACAAATTTCCTCTTTGGGCCAGTAACTCTTGGCTGTCCGTTTTCGGCTCTTGACTGAATGGATGAAGGAGGAAAGAAGGAAGGAATCAGTGAGAGGCATCATACCGCAACAAATTTTATATATCAGTATTTTTTATCTACAGTTGCACATTCTTCATTCTTCATTCTTTCATTTTACCATCACTTCATCAGCTGCAAAATGATGAGGTTTTACTCTACATTTCCTCACTAGATTTTCCCAGCACATTTTTTGGAAAGCTTTCAGCCTTTTATGTTTTCTACATTCGATGCTCAACTCACAGTTTATATTCTTTATTCTGTAGTTTCTGTAGTTTGTTTTTAGTAAAACTGCATGTTTTTTCCATACACGAGTTTTTGCCGCACAACTAAAATAAATCGTAAAATCAGGAAAATGCTTATACATATTTATTATTTTTGCTTTTCAACTTTTAAACTGAAATTATATATTATAAAGAAGCTAGAAAAATACACGTGTTTTTTACGTTCTTTATAAAGCTTCAATTTGAATTCTAGAGTAGATGCAGCAAACCTTGTACATTATACATTGTACATTTAGTATTCAGTACTTAATTTGCAGTGTACAGGATAATAAAGTATTTTATACTCGTAGTTAAAAGAACAATGAAGAAGCAGAGTCAAAAATTAACCAGATTCCTCTGTTGTCTTTTCTTTATGTCTCGCTAGTTCTGGTCCTGGTTCTGGTTCTGGTTCGGATTCTGGGTTAGCACATAAAAAGCGTGGAGCACTAAATACTAAATAGTCAATTAAGAGAGTGCAGGATTGGAGAAGAGCAGAGGAATTCAGTTTGAATTCAAAATTTATAGAGCTACTCCCTTCTCCTTCTCTCTTACCCTCTCGGATCTTTCCTCGTACACTTAATTGATTTATATAGCCGGCAGTCTAATGAGGCAAGTATCTCTGCTCCGCTCAGCTCAGTTCAATTCTGTTCTGTTCTGCTCTGCTCAGCTCTGCTCGAGGAGAGTTGAGATCTAAATAGTTTTATTTATTTGTGTATGTCCTTACTTTACTTTCCCATATTCTTTTCCTTCTATTAGTTTATTTTCCCAAAACTCAAAACTATATAACTCGGTTTAGTTTAGTTTCCAGATTTATCTAATATTCTTCATGTAAAATGCAAATGGATGAGGAATGAAGAGGCTCAAAAAAACTTTTATTGTGCCATCCAAGTCCAACTCTTAGAACGAGAACAATATATTTGCATCAGAGAGAGTAAACTTTTGTATACAAAATTCCTATCAAAGTCTACATCTAACATCTAAATACATTCAGATTCAATTGAGAATTAAAAGGAGATTTTTGCCTCCATAAACTTGACAACAATAAATGAAGAAAGTTGGGAAAATATTGACTATGTATGAGAATTGAGAATTGTGGAGATGCAAATTTTCTATGTTGGACGACACTTGAGATTACGATTTAAAATTGGATGTTGGATGTAGACGCAGATTTGCATACAGTATGCATATTAACTATCATGTTTTTTTTGGACTGTTGAACGTTGAGTAGAAATTAGAAATTATAAAAAGAAAACGATTTAGAATCAATAATACAGGGAAAAGCAGTAAATGTACTCTAAGAAGGTTGATTCATTCTTTTCCGTCTTGTTCGTTTTCTTGAAATTTGAGATTCGAGATTCGAGTAGAAGTTTAATGGAGCGTTCTATGCTCCATCGAGTGTCTTTAAAATGTTCTTTTGTACACCAAAATAGGCTCCCTGAGGATAAAACTACCAATACAATAGAATAAAATAGGATACAAAAGAAGGAAGAATGAGAACACAATGACCTATACTTAAAAGTGTACAAGATGACAAGAGCCCAGTTAAAAATCAATATACATCCAAATTGTACATTGTAAATTGTACAAGAAGGAGAAAGGAATGAGAGCTATTGGCTATTAAAACTACTTGTTCCATTTCATGTCCCACTTTCCAACTTTCCAACTTCCACCACATTGAACTTGATACTTGATACTCCACATCATACTTTCATAAGAAAGAAATTTCTCGGTATTTAAACTGAATACTTATCTTTTTATATCGTCTTGTATCTTGTATTGTACTGTATTAAATTTTAACTTGATTCTTGATCGTTGATTCTTTTTAAATCTATCGACAATCTACAACCTACAGATATTATGTATTAAGAATGACGCATGAAGAATGCTGGATTTTTGATCCCAACTCTGCCACGTTCCACTCGGTCTATTTATTAAACTCTTGATTCTTGACTCTTGACTGAAAAAACTCAAAGGATAAGCGATGCTTTAATAACTCAAGTTAACAGTTGTTCTCGTTGTAAAAGTTTCAAGTTGATTGCCCAACTCTGACTCTGACTCTGTCTTTGACTTTGACTTTGAATTTTCTTTGATCTTTATTGAATAGTGGTGATCGTAAGAGAATTACAAAGGACTACATAAAATCCTCTTTTATGGGCGACGCACGACATTTGACATACAAAAGGGATGTTGTGTAAGTACAACATTGAGCAACATTAAACATGAGGGTCTCAAGTCTAAAGTCTAGATAAATCCAGCCATTTCAGTGCTCTGTGCTCTGTGCACTGAAATAGAAAGAGAAGAGTGGAACTGAAGTCTGCTCCATTCTCTCAAGTATCAGCTCAAAGCTCAAAAGTTGTGGTAAAATAAGTATCATGAAAATAAGAGCCCTCTTTATAAAAACGTGTACAGTGTACAATGTACAAAGTATATTGTATTTTGTACATATTTACATGTGTCGACTTTTGGCCTTCTCAAATGTTTACAGACAAACAACTCGTGTTTCAAAATTCATGAATGCAGGTAAGCAACCTTGCGTTTCTCTGTATTCTCTGCAGATAGTAGATAAACAGGGACTTTTTTGTCTGGTCGACTCTCTATTTTGTATCTTTAATCTACAACCTACTTACACCCTGCACAGTATTTACAGTCTAGAATCTAGAATCTAGAATCTAGACTCTAGAATCCATGGTAAAAATAAACTGTGCTCATAAACATAAACATAAACAGTAACATCAAGATAAAGAGTAAATAGTATAGTAGTAGTCAAAAGATTATCCTTCTTTGACGTTTCGGCAGGTGAACAGTGCACAGTGAATACTGAACACTGAATAGTAAAAGAGTAATAATAAGAGCAAGAGCATCTGCCAGCTTAACTCTCTTGTGGTACGTAGTTAAAGTTTCTATTCTCCCATTACTCTCAAAATATCCCTTTATCCTCAATTCTCAACTGCACTCTGTACTCTAAACACTGCACATTTCTGCTTACAAACATGAGGCATTTGAATGTTGTACATCTTCTTGCTTTTACCTGCTTTCTCCTACGAGAAAGAACCGAGCCATGTGTTGTGTTTTGTTTTGTCATGTGGAGTCTGTTTCTGTTGTGTTCTTTATCTGTCATCTCTTTTTCATGTTAAACATCCTGTGATAAATCTGATTGTGTGGATTGTCTGGTGTGCTAAAGAGCTTAGCTGTACTGTATATTGTATAGTGCATATTGCATACTTTCACAAGCTTTTGTGTTTTGTTTTTTGTATCTCTTTCACTATCTCAATTTCTCTTCTATATATGCATGTCTGTGCTTAAATTTCCGTTTTGGGTTGAATGTGTCCTCTTTTATATGTACATTTACGTATATGTACATTTATGCACAGGGACGTTTAGACGGAAAATGGCAAGTGGTAAATCACCGTCAGCTAGATAAATCCAGTAAAGAAGTTTCCATATCTCATGTGCATTCTTCTTTTGTGCATTCTTATAGTTGAATCGATTGTGTACACTGTACAGTGTACATTGTAGATTGTATATAGTCAACTTTCTACGGCTACTTTTGTCAGGAAAATGTGTCAACGGAGAGAAAATCAGTGGACTGAAACTTTTTAAACAGTTTTTGTACTCTTTTGTACATCCTCTCTATTTTTGTCGCAAGGGGTCTAAAAAACGGACCACGAAAATTGTAGAAAATACTCGTAACTTGTAACTCTGCTAGTTGTTACTTGAATCTTACATTTTGTCTAAAAAAGAAGAAGCAACAGACAATAAACCTCAAACCTTAAAGTGAACACTGAAAATCTGTACATATCTTCATTTGAATAAAGCGAATAAAATCCGAGCAGATTTCCAGAGATGTTAAAACTTGCTACTTACGCTGCACATTGTTCATTGTTCATTTTCTATTTTTATTGTACTTTCTCCATTTGTAGGGTTGTTCACTCTTTACGTCTTAAGATGTAGAGTGACTTTGGACTTTGAAACATAAATCTAATATAGATGTTTAGTTTCGTGTAGTTTTAACCCATGTAAATGTATCTTGTATCCTTTAATTGTAATTTATTATCGTTTAGCATAGCATAAGATACGGTGCTATCTAGAATGCAGTGTGCCCTGTTATTCCCCGTTCTGTCTCCTGTCTTGTGAATCCTGACTGGAGGCTGGAGACTGGAGACCATACACATGAAATATTTACCTATTATCCTCATTTTATTACTACCACCAACTTCCAACCTCCAACCACCGACAACCGACAACCGACCAAATTCATGCATATCAATAAAGTTTCTGGAGTAGAACGAAGTACAAAATACGAAATACAAACTACTTGGGCTTGGAGTAACTTTCTTTTTACCGTAGCCACTTTCTTCCGCCCAACCTCAGTAGTTTCACAGGGGAATTTGAAGAATAATGAGTAGATCAACTTGATGTTTATATACAATATTTGTTCGTATTCGTATTCGTATTCTTAGGTTATTTATCTTATGTATCAAATGTACATTTAAAGTTGTAGATGAAGTAAAATAAAGTGGGGAGTTTTACCTATTAATGTATACACAAGTCTTGGCCAACATCAAGAACCACAGGTCCATGTAGGGTTCATGATTGAAGAGGGTCGCAAAGGAGTTGTACACCAGCATCCCTCTGTACGGAAGCCACAACACGGCAAATAAACCAACCACCTACACAATTCAATTACAAAAGATATAAGATAAGCCATTAAGCCATCAGTGTCAAATCCTTAGCTAGGAAGAAGCTTTAATCTGCTTCAGTAATGAGAAATAAAGAATCAATAGACATGATACAAAATGATGATAATAACAAAAATAATCTAGTATTTTTAGATGCTATAAAAATGTTAGACTTACAAGGGCGAGCATCTTCACAACCTGTAAAACAAAAGAAAAATGGTTTTAGTACACATGTACGCATCATTTATTACAAATCCACAACAAATAATCAATATTATTTATTAAAAACGGCATGAAAAATAAATAGAACAAAGAAATTTATGCAGAATTTTAAATAATCATGAGGAATAACAGGATTAATCGACTGTTTAATAATAGATGAACTAATCTCAAATGTGTGTGTCATTCATTAGAAACACATAAATGAGAGAAATTAGAAATGATATAAATTGTACAAGTGGAAACAGAACAATAACAATTTCAATAGAAATCAACGGGACAGTTTCGCTTGTAGCTTGTAGCTGATATTTAAGTTGGTGAGTGGGTGAACGTGAGTGAGTGACAACAAGTAGGCGGTGAATCAAGTAGAAGAGGAAAAGCGGAAATTGCTCGAGTTCCGTTCCACGCTCACTCACACACACTCTCTCTCTTTCTGTCCAAATGGCTACACATGTGTAAAAAAGAAGAGAAACTGGACTTTGGAAACTGTCTGCTAACTACAAACAAACAGACTGTGGACAGTTGGTTCAGTCGGGTTTCTGTCCAAGAGGCATTTACACTTCAAAGAAAATAATGTGTAAGTTGGACCAAACAAATTCAAGCCAAAATGAAAAAATCCACCTGCGTTTCAACTTGAACTTGATGTATCAAACTCAAGTTGAAGAAGCCAAACGGACCAACTTGGTTTGTATTCGTGGGTTGTAAGTTGTAAGTGTTGTTATTATTTGTGTAAATCACTGAGCAATGAACTTTCCAAGGTCGGTGGACAGAGGATTTTGACTTGAAATTGGAATTGGAATTGTAGTTGGATTTGTATTTGGATTCTAATGTGGATTCATCGTACAACAGGATAATTCATCATACAAGATTTATTATACTTTTCCTGGCAACTCAACTCAACTAAACTCCACTAATTTCAACATGTTCATCTGAAATCTAGAATCTACACTCTAAATCCTATAGACTCAAGACTGGAGTCTCACGCACGCCAAAAATATTTACAATAGGATTCCAATTCCAATTCCGTTCCCAATCCCAATCCCAGTCCGAATTTTCATTCACTCCGAGTCCGAGCACAACAGTATTGACTAAGAGAAAACTACATGTTCATTGTTCATGTTCTTGTTCGAGTTTTGTTCTCACTTTTGTAATAACTTTTATCCTATTGAGCATGTGGAGCATATGGATTCTTTCTCGTCGACTCCCGTTCTTCATTTCTGTCCCAGTGGGCAACTGGGACTGTACTACAAACTACAATGTACTACATTACTATATTTCATTCACACACACTTGCTAAATACTAAATACAAATATAGGAAATAGTGGAAGTACGTACAAAATACAAAATATGAAATAATGGACTTTAATGTGAGGAAATAATTCTAATCTCATTTCCATTGCACATAATTATGCCTTAAATGAACAGCTTTTGGCAGTTCTCTCACAAAAGTAGGAGTCCAAGTTGAAATACGATGGAAAATGGAAATACTAGAGAAATACATATGTGGGCTGTATCTTTAATTTTTCCTGTTTGTAAAATAAACGCTGTAATATCCATATCCATATTTTCAATCGGAAGAACATGAGGCGTGTTCTTTCAAGTGTACAGTTGTACAGTTGTAGAATTTATAATGTACAATGTACACTGCGTATCGCCGTATGGCTTGTAGTAATTCCACAAATTCTCTTTCGACCCAAAATCTCATAAAGTATTTCATGTACAGTGTACAATGTGCAGTAGATAGAGATAAAATCTGAGCGGCTCGTGGTGGTTACTGGTTTTGCCATATTGCATTATAGTATTCTATTTTATGGCTCATGCAATGAAACGGAACATATTAAAAGTATTGCACCGACCATCAGATTTTGGTTCTTGGTTTTTGGGTTTCAGCTTTGAGCTTTCAGCATCAGTATGCGACTCGCAACTTCCCCATTCCATATTCTACATTTTGAGACGCGGGTTACAAGTAACATACACTAAAAGAGCGCTAATGTCCAAAACCTGGCGAGTAAAGTTGTTTCAACTCATCCTCGGTGCGGTGTGGTGGAACGGAAATGAACAAACAAAAACAGCGTGAATGAGTGGTGAGTTTTGTGCTGGAGCTGGATCTGGATCTGGATCTTTTATAAAATGAACATGACAGTGAAAATGAAAATGAACACTGTATACGCTTTTGTATGCCGTATGTTTTGTATTTCTGATGCTCCATTTTTACTACAAAGTCCAAGTCCAAGTCGAAATAGAAATCGAAATCGAAATAGACCAAACTCTAGGAATTACAAAGTTGGAGGATTGTTGATTGTTGGTTGTTGATCGTCAAGAATAATAGGAGACTACTGAAGAATCTAGAATACTCCTCGATCAAGTTTGGAGATGTTCAAGCTATCAAGAAAAAAGTCAGAGAGAATGAAGAAAGAAAGAAAGAAAGAGAAGAAGAGGACAAGGAAATTCTGAACACTTGGGTTTTATTGTGTCCAGCTCATCGACCATCGACAATCGAGTCTCAACACTCTACACTCTCATATAAAGTGGAGGAGATAAAGTGGTGATGGAAACTGTAGAAAAAGAAGAAGAGTTTTTTGCTCTTTGTATCTGTGCTGAAAGAAATACAGTCTCTATATAGATACATTGGAAATGTACAATGTACTTGTGTGTGTAAAACTCTTAGAAAAGTGTGGACTGTAGACAGATTGTTGATTGTTCCTTAGCCATAAAAGTGTTTGCTCAATACTCAATACTCCTCAATGATTTTTACACAAGCCCATGAACTTTTAATTTCATGGGAAAGGAGACATTGGACATAAGACATGATGGGACTTGAGACTTGAGATGAAAATGGAACATCTCCATCAATATATAAAATATACAAGGGCATATGCATAATGTATTACCACTCTCGGAAACTACAACGTCTTTGTATTTTGTACTTTCCTACATCAAAACTGAGGGAAAAGCTCAATGGACAATGGACAGTGGAAATGGGCAATGTTTTATTCACTAGAAACTAGAAACAGTTTTATTTTTATTATGATATTTTTCATCCTCACATCAGTAGATTCCATTTATACAATGTATAATGTACGATATACGCTATTTCAACTTGTGTTTCTGTTATGGATACTTTTATTGAAAGGGAAGGTAAAAAATATCAAAAACAAGAAGAAGAAAAAGAAGAAGAAAGAAAAAGAAGAATGAATGAATGTGAAAGGGAAAGTAGTACAAAATCGTTTTCATTTTCCTTTTCCTTGTGTTAGGAAACAGTTGGATGATTTCATGCTCACTGGTCACAAACAAGAGAGTTAGCACCCATACATTGATGGTTATTGTGCGGAGGAGGAGGATCAGGAGGAATAATACATATTATGTACAATATAAATTGTACAGCCTAATCCTATTCCATTCGATATTCGATCCAACATTCCCAGTCCAAAACCAAAACCAGAACCAGGAAAATAAAAGAGCAAGAAAGATTAATAGGATGACCATGGCCATGTCTCGTGTTTCTCCAATGATGATGATGATGATGATCCAGTCCAGTCTAATTCTTTTCCATGTTCCAACTCATGTTCTTGTTATTTGTTATGTTCATGAAAATCGGCTTTCCTCTTCCCACATTTCTAGATTCTACCCAGATCCCTATCATCATCATCATCATCATCATCATCATCATGAGTATAAGCAACACTACAACTATTGCTTTCACTATGATTGTCGTCAATATCGCTTTCCTCGCCATGGTTCCGCCTTATAATTTTCCTCAACTTTGTAGTGTTGTATTGTCCGTTGTCTATTGTCCTCTGAGGAATCAAAGGAGATAATGTGTAAGGGATTGGTGCTGAGGAGCTTTTCTTTTCTGGTCATATTTTGTCTTTTTCTATACTACAACAAAATTGGAGTTGAACTTGGGTACAATTGTAATACAGTTATGTAATACATTTATTCTATCTGTAGTTTTGTACAATGTACAATATAGATATAGAGTGCAAAACACTGTTCAAAAGAAAAGAAGAAATCTCTTCTACTGTCTTTTGTACTGTAGACCAGAATCCAAAAGCAGAATCTAGATTCAGAGCCCAGAGTCCAGAGTCATTTAAAATAAATTCGGAAAATTTTATAAAAAGAACATTCTCTACTGGAGATGATGCTCACTTTCTCTCCACTTTCCAGTTTCCAGCCACCCGCCACCAGCCACAGTTTTATAGAGTATAGAATAGCCTAGTACAATGTACAGTGTATAGTTTACAAAGTATAGTGTCACTGATCTTTGAGTGAATTTATGTAGCTGTTTCTCTTTTACGACTGATCAATTCCAGTGCTCCTGGGGAGTCCACTTGGTTTTTTTCCCTTCCCCATCCAACCATCCAACCTTCCAAACATCTTAGCCATGAATGACTACAAAGTGAAAGTAAAAGTAAAAGTCTTGAGACTTGAGACTTGAGATTTGAGATACATAGAAAATAGAAATACAGTGTACAAAGTAAGATGTACCTAAACAATACAAAAGACACTTTTATACTGTACAATACACAGCATTTTATATTTTACGCAAGACGCAAGACGCAAGATGCAAAAGCCGCAACTCTCAAGTCTCAAGTCTGAAGCCTCAAGTAGCAAATCTCAAATGTCACACAGCTTGTTTGTCGCGGGAGTCTCCTGCTCAAGATAAAGATGTGATAGAAGATAAAAGTTGTATCTATAATCTGTATATAAAAGTGGGTTGGAAATCCAAGGATTCTCGCTAAGTCCTTTCCCACTTACCATATGCAATGTGCAATCGCTTATCGTCTGTAGTTTAAAAAGAAGATACTTCTTTATCTATGCTCTATACTGTACAGTTTACAGTGTATATGATTCTCTATAAGGACATTATAAGCTCCTGACGTAGTCTGTTCTGGTCTGTTCAGTCAACTGTAACGTCTCTCAAATAAATGTTCACAAGATGAATTAGCTAATTCGTGCATCCTTTGGATGTCGCCCAGAAAAACGGAATCTTTTCCATCCTCCTTGAATTTGCAACTAGAGTTGGAATTGGAACTGAAACTGGAGTTGGAGTCGGAGCTTGACTTGAAGTTGGAGTTGAATTCCGCTTACTCTTTTTTATACAATATCAACTCTGTATTACTCTACACTCTACACTTTACAAAACGCCCATCTCCATTAATATCCAGTATCCATGAATACTGCAGTATTCAGATTAATGTCGAGTAAATATTCAGCTTTCATCCTTTCCATACTTTGGCTTAATTTGCTGAGATTCTTTTAATTTATATTTTCGTTGGTCTACACAGTTTACTGTCAAAAAGATGTAAAGAAGGCTAATGACTAATGAGGATAATGACGGTGATTACGACTCTATTTTTTATTTTTATCTATGGATTTATAAACCTTGATTTGAATGGTGAAAGAGTTTTTAATTTTTTTTCTAGGAAATTTGTCTGTACGTGTTTGTAGTTTGCCGTGTTTAGGATTTACGTTTTACAAAATGAAAGTCATTCAAGCACATAATTTATATAAATTTGATTGGGATGAGTCAAATCACCTTAATTGTACACTTTGAAGTTTGAACTTATTAGTAATTTAGTTAATCTGTCTGTCATCCAAATGAGTAGATCCGTCTAAAGTCTCCAGTCTACACATGTGAAGAAAGAAGAGTAAACTGAACGAAACAGTGAAGATAAAGAAGCTCTCAAAAAAGTGTGTAGAAAAACGTGATTTTTGTTCACTTCTTGATTTTTGATTACCTAATGAGTGCAAAACGGCGGAATGCCGTTTTATTTCATAGGAACTTTCTCCTACTCATTTATTGATTCTATTAAATAACGAATGCCAATCGTTGAAACAAAAAACAAAAGGAACTTTAACTTTAAAGTTCCTTTTGTTTCATAAATTAGGATAAAGATGTCAAATTAAAAGTTGGTAAACTAGTTGGTTTTCTAGGAAAAATTGGTTAGGAAATGAGTACATCAAAAGTTTGGCCAAAGGATTCAAATGTCAAACTGTTTTGTCAAATCCCAAGGTTTACGTCAAGTACTATTTATGTAATCGCTTTCTTTATAATTTCTATTGTATTGTATTGTTTGAGGCTTATTTTTCTTATTAATTCTTCCTTGTTCAATAGTCAGCATCTATGTCATGTTTTGTTTTCTTTTAGACAACTGATACCTGGCTGATTGCCAGAGGTACAAAGTATTAGAACCCTTTTACAAAAGTGCACTCTTCTGTTAAATTTCATAAGTGGAGGCGTTTGTAATAAATGAGGTAAGTGGTAAGTGATAAGCAGATTCAGTTCAAACAACAACCTCCATTTTAAATTTTAAATTCTAAATTCTAAATGGTGAATGGGGAATCCTGAGAATTAATAATGTGGAGGAGGAACACTTGTTGTGAACTGTACACGGTACACTTTGAAGTTTGGCTGACATTTTACTTTTTGTGCTATTGAAAAAAGATAAAAGGGAAGGAAAAGATCTTATAAACTTGCGAAATTGCGCTTCTGACTACCACTAGATACTGGATACTAGATACTAGACAAAACACACCAGGCAATTACCAAAGGGAATGGATCAAAACTCAAAGATGAATGTTCTAAACGGGACTCTTGAGAGAGGCAAATTATTCTTGTGTACAGTGTACAGTTTACATTGTACATGTTACATAAAGTGAAAGTTTCGTGTTCTGTGTATTGCCTGAATCAAGGTTTAAGAAGCTCTCTGTTCTCAGTTCTGAATTCCATACTAAGAAAAGGGATTAAAGTCAAAGAAACAACCATTCGACAGATCTTTTAGTTGATCATCTACTTAACAGCTTGCGTTTTAATCCTACGTGGTTGACGGAAACTCTGGAGAATGGAGAATGGGAAATGGGAAATGAAAAGAAGGGTTTTAATTTGTGCTCTAAGCTAGACAGGAGATGGATGGATCAAATTAAGTCTTAAATGATTCATGACTGTTAAAAAGATGAGAGATGAGAGGAATGATTTACTGGAAATTTTACTCGTGTTGAAAGTTGAAGATGTTGGAAAATTTTGTAATCTTTTAATTAATGGAATTATGCATCTATAACCCTATAACTTTATAATCCAGCCTGTAGTTGTTTTTGTAATTATTGTAAAAGTATCTAATTTTAATTGTACTTTAAAAGATGGTAGAAAAATAACAACAAAAAATATGGATATTTTAAGCTTTCAACCCAAAACTCCTAGAAAAGCAGATGAACAATAAATACCCACGAGTCGTAGATTTAATATTATGGATTGAAAAGTAAAGTCAGGAAAGTAAAAGTTCAGTCTGCAAGTTGAGTCACATGAAATTAGCAATCAATTAAGAGTTACATCTACGTTTGGTTGTGACCTTTGGTTAATTAATCGGGTGGATTCTCATTTTAATTTTGCTTCCGGCTCTTGGTTGTTTATTTTTGAGACGTTGAACATTGAGTTCTCAGAAACATTTGTCTTAAAGTTTCAAAATCAAATCCAATTATGATTAAAGTTTACCAAAATAACAACAAACCACTCAGTACGCAATACTCAACACTCAACCGAATCAATTCTCACTAATAAGGTTTTTAACCCAGCTGGAACATTCTCAATGCTTAGACATGGAATTTTAGATCTGATCTGATTACTTATCCGCTGAAATAAAACTTTGGTTTTACTACCTCGGATAATGGAAATACTGTGAATATGAAAAAGTTGTGCACTTGTCTATACATAGACTTTTAACTAGTTTTCAAAATTAAATTATGATATAATACGCAATTTTTCTTAGAATAAAACTTATGTACAAATTCCTATTTTCCACAAAAACTCGTATGTACAGGAGAGACAAAAATCCTCTCTTCGTGAAGATTTTGAATTGCCTAAAAACACAAATGCTTTAGACTTTCGAGCAAATCTGACTATACAAATCCGGAATAGCGTGGGTTCATCGTTATAGATCCATTTTAGTGCAAAAGAACTCTTAGAACATGCCACCAGTTTCCTTAATAGATGGCTTCACTAACTAATTCTAAAATAGACCATAGATTGCGTCACCAATAAGTTCACAATTTGTCCGTTAGATGGTGCTATAACCAAGTTTGAGAATTGTCCGCTAGATGGCAAGGCTAAGAATGGACTTAAACTGACGAAAGACGGTCGAACACAAGAAGATTCCAACACGCAGCTTTGCTGTGTAAAACTTTTATGTTGATATCTTTAAACTTTTGTCTTTGGTACAGATATGCGCGTGTCAGTTTGTCTCTTTTAAAAAGAGTTGTGGATTAATAACGTGACTTTCTTTCCTGACCTAAAGAAAGAAAGCGAGTAAGCCCGGAGAAAGCTTGTTGTTGAAGCGTGATCCTTAGGGTTGAGAGAAAAGTCGGTGTACAAAGAAAAAGAAAGAACGGATGGATGAGGAAAGAAAAAAAAAGAAAAACTGTTTATCATTCTCTTCCTGTTGACTTTTGACTGTTGATGTTGATGTTGACGTTGTCTGTTGACACTACGACCGTTGAAATCCCTGGATCTGCTCATTTGCTATTTTACATGCATCGGAAGGTTTTTGTGCTCAGTACTCAGTATTCAGTATTCAGTTTGCAGTATTCTGTATGCAGCTGTGTAGAGAAAGAGGGAAAGCATAATAATGTAGTGTAGTGTTGAGAAAAGAGGAGGATATATGTACAATGTACATGTAGGATGTAGAATGTAGACGCATGTTGATTATTGATAGATGAAAAGAAGAAACCCAGAAAAGAAGAATGGAGATAAAGGGTGCGTGACATTTTTTGACTGGCATGAAGCTTAAACAAGAATAAGTTTGGGTGAGTGCATGGCATGCACCGTTGTGAGTTGTTAGCTCAACTCTCTCTTTCTTTTGCCGTTCTTTATCATTTCTGATTTTCGCCGCTGGATTTATTCCGAAAATCCGCTAGAAAAAGAAAAAGTCGGCATCGAAAGTAATAATGGTGAGCAGCGAGAGAGAGAACGAGAGAAAGAGAGAGAGAGAGTGGAGATAAAGAAGAAGAGACGTGACATGCAGAATAAAGGTGGAGAATGTACAATGTACAACGTACAATGTAGAACATGGATACACAAAGTATTGTGAGATGCATCCTTTCACCTTTCCCTGTCACTTGCAGATAACTAGAAACTAGAAATGTTAGCCTTACATTTTGAAATTTATGCCTCTTTCTCTTTCTCTGCTTTGTCCTCATTCTTGAGTTAAACACATGAAGAATACACAGCTAACATTGAACAGCCCTCAGCCTTCAATTATTTCCAAGGCATGTTGTATCAGAAGTTGAAACCTTTACACTATTGTATGTACACTATAACAATGATAGTTGACAGTAGATAACCAAAATATAACAGCCCTTGGCCAATTTTTGATTTTACCTCCTACTTCATTCAATCCACTGAAGCACTGATATTTATTTACCCACTCCATACCCTTCATTTGCATTACACTGGATTGCATTGCATTTAAATTGCCATGAAATGTCAATAAAAGAAAATTCATAAGCAAATACATGTACCATGTACATTATGTATTATTCATTTTGTATTTTATTCACTACTAGTACTAATACTTGAAATTTGTTTCTTTTCCTTCTTTTCTTATTTTCTGTAGTTTTAGATATTAGACATTTTAGGCCAGATTGTTTGTACACTTTGTGATTTGTGACGGCATACTTTCCCGAGGTTCTCATTTTCTCATTCCAAAGTCCAATGTTATTTTTCATCTCTTCTCTTTTCGCCTTACATACTTTGGGTTTGGATGGTGAACTCTGGACTGCTTACCTAGTGATCACAGTAAGTAGTACGGAGTAAGAAGTGTGCGTAGGTTAATCCATTCTCAAGAACTCGATCGCCCTTTTCATTACTTTGGAATGCGCACATTTCAAATAATAATAATGATAATAATAGTAATAATACTACTACTAATAATAATACATGTCGGAAAGAATCAGGATGTGAAGAAGGAGTGAGAATCAAAGTGCATAGTTCAAACTAGGATATTGATCAATAATATCAACATGCACAACATAAAGGTGCGATTTATATTCTCATACACGGCTTATTTTATATACAACCTTTTTTATACAATTTTATTTGCTTTTTTTTGAGTATTTGCCCACTCCTTTTCATCTTTACGCATTTTACACAATTCCTCCTTTCATGTCCTTTTTGTTCAAGATTGAAGAATAAAGAGGTAGAAAAAGCAAGCAAAGGTTTAATAAATCAGTTTTTTTGCAGAGCTAACATTTTCGCCTTTTTTCCACTTCCTGGAATTTA
Organism: Sminthurinus signatus; assembly: GCA_019776565.1. Lineage (NCBI taxonomy): Eukaryota > Metazoa > Arthropoda > Collembola > Symphypleona > Katiannidae > Sminthurinus > Sminthurinus signatus. Next base: position 12,527 of record JABASP010001522.1, on the reverse strand, counting down.
CTTTCCAATTTACAAAGTACGATGTTGGATGATTCTGATTTTCACCATTGGCGATTGTTATAAATTAGTTTTAGTTTTTTAGAGAGAAAAAGAAATATATTAGTTGTGAACAATCAGTGTAATATCTATGTATAATGTATATGACTGAAGGTGTGCTGTGAGAGTTTATTCTTGATTCTCAAGAACAGTAATGTTTTTGAAGATACACTACCTGTACTGAATTTCTATGTGTAGGACATAAGAGCTGAGTATTCAAGGAAAAGTAAATTTAGCAAACTAGGAAATGAATTAAAGATCACTTGAGTGAGTAATATTAACAATTTCTTTTACTTACATCTGACAGAAAACTCTGCGAAAACTTGTAGTATCTAGTATTTTCAAGCTACAAGCTATAATCTACAATATATTATACTACAGACTATAAACGTAAAGCAGAAAACAGGAGTAAACGACAGATCTACAAAGATCTAGAATATAGAATCTAGAATCGAGAGTTCATTAGTAAACTACCGTCGCATTTTTTCTGCTTATTGCACCTCGGACAAAAAAAAGGAAATCATCTTCATTATCCTTACAATTGCAAGTCAAGTGAACATGAAAGGGAAATGTTCTCAAAGTAACTACGTAGAAAGAAGGAGAAAAAGTAAATAAAAACAAACATACAGTAGAATATTGAACGTCTAATATAAAAGATGGGAAAATTCGCCGAAAAGATATTATACTTTTATTGAGACTTGCGACTCGAGACTTCAGATCGGGAATTATTAATTTTGTTTCGTAAGTTTTTTCCTTTCAAAGCATCACATTGCAGATCGAAGTATCAGCAAAAGTACAAAAATTGTACTAGTAATAGTAGGAGCTTTTTTGCACAAAATATCATGCCACTTGATGTTTTACTTTTTTAGACGCTTTTATAAAATATTTGTACTTTGAAATTTTTATTTGAGCCTGGTGCAAAATTACCATCACAAAGGATCACATTTTGTATTTTGTATTTTATATTTCAGTACTTGCAGGTTTAACTTCCTCGCGATTTGGTATTCGGCATTTTGTATTTTTTACTTCCTATTTTCAATCGAAAAACGTCTTGTGGTTTTTCCCTTTAGCGAGGGACAATTTCGTATTTCGTATAAAAATATGAGCTAGCGGCTGAAGAAGACTTGAAAAGTTGTGTGTATATGAAATGTCTTTTGTGCAAAAAAAACTCAGCGTGACACCAATAACAGAATCAAAATTATAATGGTGATAAATATGTAGAAAGAGAGAGAGAGAAAGAGAGAGAGAGTTGAAACGTGGCGGAAGTGATAATGTCGTTTGACAGGAAACTAGCTCTCATATGTTCATATTCAAGACAGTATAAAATATAAAACCCACATAAAAGCAAGCCAAAGGAAGAGAAAGAGAAGGCTGTAGACTGCAGAGTCAGACACAAAGAGGGAAGGAGGAATCCCATTTGGAACACAAATAAGTATGCACGTGTATATGTATGAGTTCTGAAAAAAATCCACATTCGCGGATGAACGCACATTGAGCTCGTGAAATACTGACTTAGTGTGCTGAGCTAAGGAGTACGGAGGAGGATTATGTCGAATTGGAAATTTGAAAAAGATATTACCACTGGTTATTTGATTCTAATTCCGGTCTTCGTTCCTGACCGCTTTCAGGTTTGGTTTCAACATTGAGCTTTGAGCTGTGAGCTTTGAGCTGTGAGCTTTGAGCTGTGAGTTGTTTGTGCAAATGGCAATACGCCAAATTTATCTCCATATTCGATTATTTGGTATTCGATAGTCGATTACCTGATGCATAATTTCCAGTTTCAGTTCCAGTTCCAGCTCCAATTTTAGTTTCAACGGCGTATTAAAACGACATTTACATGAAAAAAAACTCTATGCTTCTTGCTCATCATCAGTAGTTCATTTCATACTAACTCAAAAAGTTTGAACTGTATAAAACTCAAAGTATGAGTATGAGGAAAATATAAAATATAGAAATACAGAAATCCTAAATTTTTCATATCTTTTTGTTTACAATTTACGGTGGTTTTGTTTCTTGTTACTACATCAAAATATTGTACAAGAGAAGGTACACATAATTTACTGCAATCTACATTGCACGTTGTACATATTATACATAATATATTACGTATTATTGCAAAAAAACATGTTTATCTTTCTCTTCTCCGTTCCTTTGAATGCTAATAACAAATAAATATTAATAAAAACTGAAGAAAACATTGGAAGAGTTCCTTCGATATCCAAAATGAAAAAATATCTGGGTTTTGTTATTATTATTATTGATAATAAATAGTATTGGTATTTGTATTTTGTATTTGTATTTGTATTGGTATTGGGAGTCGCGAGACGTATCACTTGACGTGATACTTTGATGGTCTTCTATCTTCTGGGGTTTCTTCCTCTTTGCTCTATCTAGATTCTAGATCTACATCTAAAACTGTGCATTCATGGACAGTCTAGATTTTATAGACTAAAGGCTAAAGATAAGACGACGCTAGACGGTATACGGTATATATGCTATACGATGCAGAAAGTGTTTGATGATGATTGGAGTGACGGGAAGAGGGAAGACGAAGACGACATTCCTCCCATTCTAATAATGTCATCTTGTCCTCTCCATTTCCTATTTACTGTGTACTACTGTATGTTTGTCGGTTCTTGTGTATGTATGTATTTTGGTCTCTGGGGAAGAGACATTCATTCTCCTACGAAAAACACGTCCAAAACATATATATATTTTGTCTAGATAGATGAAATACAAAGGTAGGTTTCACATGTACTGTGATCTATATTATATATCATCCGCACTCTACTCGAGTCTAGATAACTATCTAAGATCTAAGACAATGCATAAATTGAGCATTGAACATGCGGTCATCAAATGCCTTTGATTATTTAACCACTTCTGTATTTCTCTATGACGTTTCTCCTCATAATCTACGTTTTCGTCTTTTCTTATTAGGATGCGAAGCCGACTATTGTAATCGTAGTATCTGAGCTTTTGTCACAAATTAGCCATCTAGCGGACAAATTTGTAACTCCTTTGTGAATCCATCTAGCGGACAAATTTGTAACTCCTTTGTGACGCCATCTAGTGGACAAATTTGAAATTCGTTACTAGACTAATCTAGCGGGCACATTTTGAGCTTGTTACTAGCGCCATCTAGCGGACAAATCTGAAATTCGTTAGTAGCGCTATCTAGCGGCCAAATTTGAACTATAGTGGACAAGTTGTAAGAACTTATTTAAGTTACATGGCAGTAGTTCTATAATGATGGACCGACACTATGATGTATTTTTCTAGTGGGCGTCGCATTCGGAACTTTAAGCATTTACGCTTTCAAGGGGAAAGAAAATCCTCAAAAAGTGAGGATTTTTGACTTCATATACGCGTAATATAGTGTGTGATGAAGAAGAAATAATATCTAGTAGAGGGCGAAACCTTATAATAAACACTGGAAACTAGAAACGAGAAACCCGACAGAGCAGTGGAATCTGTAGAATCTGGAATGTGGAATTGAGCCCATTTCATGTCGACAAATGTATGTCAAAAGTCAAAACCAAAAACCAAATGCCCACTTGATCAACCTTCACATTCATTCATAATTACATGGATGGAGAATGCAGAATCCAGAATGTAGAATGTAGAACGGAATCCAACCGAACCAACAGACAAGAGACGAACAACGAACAAGAACAGCATTAACGATAAGAACAAAGAACAAAATACAAAATACAAGGACAAGGACGACGTCGACGGCACAGGACATGACAAGACATTCGTGACAAAGCAATGGTTTCCTTCACAAATATGTCATCTTCTCCCAACCGCAGTGAATGCAGTGAAAGTACGTCCAACCCCCAACCTCACGACAACCATCAAGTGTTACGTAGTTCCGACCACAAGATTTCATACAAGTATAATGCACAATGTACAGTGTATAGTGTGCATAGGCTTCATTGTCTTTGGTTCATTCTGTACTTTGCAATTTCCACTTTCGCCCTTAGTTTTACACACGTATACTTTGACGCACACTGTCTTCAAAGGGAGCACGAAATAGTGTGGCATTGAAAGGAATAGGAATAATCTTTAAACTCAAATGTCACCTTTTCACCCACACCTTGTTATAAAATTTCTATCACCAATCCTTTGTAAATTCTACTAAAAATTATTCCTGTATACATTTGCCATCATTTTTGTATGAGTTTGCTGTACATTGCACAAATGAAATGTCAACAGTCAACACGGAACAACAAGGATTAATCTGCCTGTAACAATTTTCAAAACATTTCTACTTTAATTTCCGATGAATATATTTTCAACACGAGTGCTTATAATAAAAATTGGAAAATGGTGACGTAAGAAAATTGCAAAACTAGTCATTGCGGAAATTGAAGAGGAAATGGAGTTTCCAGTTACGAGTTTGTAGTTTGTATTTTGTATTTGCATCTAATTTACATGGTAATATGAATTTCGTTACAGAATGGAGAAACGGAAGGAAATGTAAATCTACGTTCTACATTCTAAATTCTAAGTCACAGCTTTGACACAGACGAGGGTCATGTTCCAAATCCCATATTCCATACTTTGTACTTAATACTTTGTATGTACTTAATATACTTAAGCTTAAACTCAAATTAAAGTTCCTGCGTCCTGTTTACATAGTATTTTTTGAGGAAAAAAATATTATTTTGGTTAGGAAATTGGAGATGGATTTATTCGTGATTGGAAGTACATTTATAATTTATACTGCACTTTGTACATTGTACATTGTACACAAATCTGCATATGAATATGAAGATTATTTCAATGCACAGATCACAAAACTTTGAAATACATAATAATATGTATAAAAACCGTGGGAGGAAACTGTGTTTTTTTTGCAAAAGGAGATTTATCTACAATCTACAACTTGATTTGTATTTTGTCTGTAGTTTCCTCTCAAAATCTCATTCAATTATTTTGTGCAAATAAATATTTTGTATAAAATTCCAATTCGGATTCAAATTCGAATTGAGAATTCGAATTTTGTCCTTATCTTCTTCCAATACACTTGTAATGTTGGTGTAGTTGATCCTCACAAGGGAACAAAAAAACAGACAGATGAACCGACAGACAAAGACGAAGATGAAGCAGGGAAAACCATAAACCATAATCTGAATTATGGATCCTGTATTCTAGATTCTTAATGTACAATATATTGTACAGTATACTTTACACACTGGTAAAGAAATTGGTAAAGAAATAGGAAAAAAAGACGGCACACAGCACACACAACCGCACTGGGAACGTGTCGACGAGGAATGAAAAGAAAAATAGAAAGCTTTCTCCTCGCATTTCTTTCTTGCTCTCTCCACCTACATTTCCAGATTTTTAGAGTTGTGGAATCTGGATTCTGGATATGAATTAAAAGATTGAAAAGATATGATTTATTATGTGTAGTGCTCAGATTCTCGGATTTAGGTTACAGTTTGGTTTGGGTTTCTTTTTTATTTTACATCCTCCTCGAGATACAGTAATAAAATAAAGAAATTACAAAATGAGATTTCACGCACTGCGTTTTCTCTTTTCTCTTGTATTATAATTTAAAATCCAAGTAGAATACAAAACCTCAATGCCAATTGGGAATTTGTAATCTCTCATGCACACACTTTACACATTACAAGTTACGACTTGCGAATTGTGAATCACGTAACGTGCAATTTTCAATTTACATTCATTTTCCAACTACCCACAACCAGCAATCTACAATCTACAATACATTTTCACGTAAAACATCCAATTCCAATTCAAATCCTTTTCTCTACTGTGCCTGCAATTCTTATTCAGGTTCTGTTAGTTTTGTCTGTCTGAGTTGTGAGTTTGGAGTCTAAAGTCTAAGCCGAAATCAATGGAAATGTCTCGTTCTAAAGCTGCTTGGCACATGAAGCTTGAACTTTGAGGAGGAGGTTAAGAAATTGATGCGGGCTACGATTTTCTTTCTCTCTCTGCTGAAGGGTAACAAATTCGTCAGTATTGACGCCATCTCCATTCCCATCTCCATCACTTTCACCATCTACCATCTCTATCATTGCTAAAGCATTATTAAAGCCCCTGCATTGTTAGAGAAAGTGAAGGAGAAAGTGGAAAGATACATGTAGATTGTAGATAAATGAGAGAATGAAAATCCGATAACAAATCAGAATATTTTCCCCTTTTCACCAGGAACAGACAAATAGAAAATAGAAAACACGAAATATCAAGTACGATGTGTTGAGTATTGAGTGTTGAGTGAATGTTCCGCTGCTCAAAATACTGAGGAAATTCATGATGAATTGCAGACAGCACAGCCTTTGATTTTGATTTGTCTTATCTTCTTATTTTTTTTACTTTCGCTTTTACTCTTTGCTTTTGCTCTTTGATTTTGCTTTTCTTGTGCATTGATTCCTCCTGATTCTGATTTTTATTCATTCATGTTTTTCTAGGTACTTTGAATGAAATGTGTAGAGTGTGCAGTATAAAAGTATACCTGTTTGGTTCTGTGTCTATTGTACTTTTTGTGAGTTTGTATGCATCGACCTGATAAATTGAAGTAGTTATTGTGTAAGTCAGAGGAGCCATTAGAACACATACATGTACTCTGGCACCTATGAAAATATACAGTATACAGCCTTTATCTAAACAGAGACACAGAAAAGGAGACTTTGTATAATAGATATGCTTGTTTCTTCACACTTTACTTTATATATTGTACATAATACATTATACGTGGTAGAAAAACATGGGAGCTAAAGTAATGACGGGAAATAACTAGAACTAGAAGGCTTTTCACGTCAGCCCTCAAGTTTAGCCTAGTCTCGAAGCTCGAGCATCAAGCCTCGAGTATCGAGTTTGGAGTATCACTATCACCATTCTACTTCAAAAAGAACTATAGTAATAGATATTACCTAGAAAAAACTAGGTGTTCTTTTTTCTACATTGTTTTCACTTCTTCTTCTTCTTCTTTTGTGATGAGACTCTGCCTCGTGCATATAAAATACTTTCTCTTTTTTCCTTTCTTTCCTGTGTTTTCCCTTTTCTCTCTTTCTCTCTTTCTCGCCTTTCCCTTATCTTATATTTATTATAAATGGGACATTGTGCATTGTATATTGTACATTGTACATTTTGTGCATGCAAATGTACATATTTTCGATCTGGAGAAATATAAAAATAAAAAAAGGTGAGATTGTCCTGAATTATTTAGCCGGGATGTCAGAGAATTTATTTATTCACGTGGGAGAACTCCCAAGTGAGAAAAAGCTACAACTAAAAAAAATACAGTAGAAAATACACAAAAAAGAGAGGAAGAGAGAATGAGAGAAAGAGGAATGAAAAAGTGTGAAGAGGAAACGAAGAAGAATTAGGATGATTGTGATGTACATGTATAATAAATATACTTATAATACCTATGCAAAATCTTTATAATGTACAGTTTTTTATTATTGTGAATAAAGTACTACATTCATACATACGCGTAGGTGAAAGTGGAGTGAAAGTTACACTCTTCGGATACGGATTGAGAATTCGCTTGCTGTCAACAAGAAAGGAGATGCTATGAAAAGCGCGGATAGGACTGACATTTCAAATTTAATTTAATTTCATCCGATTTATGAACAGTCGGATGCATTCCCTATTTCTATATTTCTGTAAATTATTGTATTTGTTCTCTCTGGTTCTGATTCTGATTCTGCTTTGGACTTTTCATTTTAAAATCTAAAATCTAATTAAAGAGGAATAAATCCAGAAAGGAAATATAGAAAAATGATTAAAAAATTGCGTCAGCAATCATAATGCTTTTTTGTGGAAATGGGAAATATCACATGATATTTATAGTTGCAGCTGTAATGTATTATGTACAATGTACATCATACATTGAGCATGTAAAGAAGTAGAATCTAGAATCTAAAGCGAAACTGTTTACTTATCCAAGTAAAATCAAGTTTTAAAACGCTACTACGAAAGAGCAACTTAAAAACATTTGAGGAAATTCAACATTCAAAACATTTGAGGAAAAAGGGGGGAAAAGTCTCATCATTGAAAAGGTTTAAAGTTGAAAAGTTAAATAAAAGTGGGACTTTTGAATTGAAAAAAAGGAAAAGGGAGCATAAAGTCAAAGTCAAAGTCAAAGGAAAAGTCGAACTCAAAGACAAATAAAAAGTCAGAGTTAAATGATGAGGATTTTGAGCATTTTGTCCCCTTCAAAAAGTCAAAGTCAAAGTCAATACATAAGGCTTGACTATCAACTGACACTGTCGAGTTTACTAATGAAAGAAGATGGAAGATAGTTCATCTGCAGCAAAAGTTGAAGTAAAAGTATTTTATACAACCGTGAAAAGAAGAAGAACAAGTTGGGTATGGGTAATGGAAAAGGTACCTTTTCAAGTTGTGGAGTTTATCAAAGTTTTTCCTTTCCCACTCCTCCAAAAAATTTACGAAAGCCAAAGTCAAAGCCAAAGCCAAAGGGAAAACGGAAGCCAAAGGCCAGTACAATTTTTTTTATCATTAACATCTTGCTCCGGGAGACTTTGCGTGTACACTGTACATATATCTCGCAACTCGCAATCTATCAACCATCAACTATCAACGCACACCTTTGGACTCCATCTGACATGACGTGATACATCAACCTGGTTTTTCATATGAACTTCCTACATTAATCTATGAGTAACCTCCTCTACTTTTTATATGTACAATGTACAACTTACGAAATAGGAAATACGTCACGCCAAAGTAAAAAAAATAGAAAGAGGAAATAAAGAAAAAGAGAAACTTTCCTTTATTAAACTTTTCCTCGGCTTTACTCATTTACCAGCTCAGATGTACCAGCTCATTCATTTCATTTGGGATGAAGAAAGAGTGAATCACGCTAAGAGCCTGAGTACTGAGTACTGAAAAATAACTACAGTATATTTTCATCACAACCTTTTATCTTAATCCTCAGTCATTCCCAGCAAAAAAAAGGAATCGAGTAATGGGATCTAAAAGGTATTGTGAACTAGTCTACAATTTTGTACAGCTAGAATCTAGAATCCAGAGTACATGAAATATCGTAGTGAGAGATATTTCTTCCACTCTTCCTGTGTATTTGTGTAGTTTGTTTTGTAACATTTGGGCTAAATTGAATTGCATAAAATTGTATTGTATATTGTATTATATTGAGCCACACTAAATTTAATGCCGTTCCCCATTCTTCATGTTTCATGTTTAATGTTGTACAGAAGACAGAAGAGCCCGAGTGTGAAAATGTTTATCTCAGTTCAATACATTATTTAATTATGGGTATTTCATATTTCATCCACATATCGTATTAATATCATATCCGTTTCATTAAATGAAATATTCACTCATTCAGTTGTTCGGTATTCGGTGGAATTGTGCAGAATGTGGGATGTAGAAAATAGAGTTCATATTATAGTTGATGTTGATGTTAATACTGATGTTGTCGCAGAGTTGTATGTAGTATGTAATATGGAGTTTGGAGCTTGTAGTCGTAGTAAGGAAATAATGTGAGACTAAATACGTGGAAAAGAATATTGATTCTGAATCAACGCACATAAATGACTCAATTATCTTAATGGACTCGGCTCCTCGTTCAACAACTGAGACACTGAGACACTGAAACACTGAAACTCTGAAACTCTGAAACAGTATCAACTTCATGAGGCGGAAATTCATTCCCAATGATGATGATGTTCATGACGATGGGATTTTTTCTACATTCTACATCCACCGTTACTATTTCAATCCCATTTTCATTTCTATTTCCATCTCCATCTCCATTTGCCTGGTCCCTGTTGTCCCTGTAGTTTTTCTATTTTCTAGATTTTCTAGAGGTTGGACCCTGAGCCGAGAAAATAAAAATGGTCCTCTCCAAATCACCTCAATATTATATATTAGGACTGCAACTGTTTGTGCACTATTGGAACTGGAACATAAATTTATTTTTATTGAAACTGCAGTTTCCTTGCAATTTTTAGCAGGGAAAAATGCATAAATTTTGATTCCTACAAACTAAAACGTATAACATACAGAGTAAAGGTTATTGCTAACATCTCTCAATTTTGCCCTAAAACGTAAAAAGTATATCAGAATTCCTTTACAATAAATCATAACGATGAGGAAAATAAAATTTATAATAAAAAAAAGGTTACATAAAATTCAATTTCCTTTGTCTCAAGTTGGAAATCTATCACTGGATTATTATTATTATTCTACTGATTTTTCCTTCAGGTGCAGACTCCCAATTCCAAAAGGAGGAAAGTGAATGGGAAATGCATGCAAATATGAGAAACTGCTCATTAGCATCATTTGGATTTCAGACAGTACAGTAGTAGAAGTAACAGTAGAAGAAACAGGAAGGAAACAAAGCAAGTTCTTTATATTAGATTGAAATTCAATATTGTTCATGTATGCACGAATACGGAATACTGAATACAGAATACAGAAAACTGTACACTGCACACTGTACATTGGAATTGGGAATTCAGAAATAAGTGAGAAATTTTGCAGGTATGCAAATTTCCCCGTCGATAGATCTTCCCTATTCAGTAAGCTTCTATTTCAAGTTTCCAGGCTCAATTTCATTGGAATCCGATATCCGATCTTCCAATACGTATAACGTACGGACTATGTGAAGACTTAGAATAGAAAGTCAAAGGGACTTTTCCGAGTAAATTTAATAAGACAAAGTGCAAAGTAGTAAAGCACCTTCACACACACAATCACACAGCTCCCTTGTTTTCACACCATATTTATTAAGACACGGAATTGTTCAGCGCGGCTGTGTATTGCAGATTGTAGACTGTAGACTGTAGACCGTACACTTGTCAGTTTTCAACACATGTAACATCCACATTCCAAATATACATTCTCTTGATCTTTTAGACTGTAAAAAGTAACTATTCATTCCTACATACATATGTACATATGTATATACATGCAGACTTTGCTTCAACTGCCCCTTGTTCAAAGTTCAAAATATATTGGCTAGGTCAACATTTTTCCTCTTCCAAGCACAAAACACACACATGAAGCAGTCATGTACTTTTATCATAGTTTCTAGGGAGAAGAAAAACATGTTTGAATTATGTACACCCCGGTGGTTTCTTTTCCCATCGTATAAAATAATACCCGAAAAGACAAGGACAAGGACACAATTCAAATTCTGCATTCTACATTCCACACGTTTACTTTGAGTTTTGAGCTTTTTCAATTTTTTCAGCTATTTTCTAGTTCTAGAAATTTGGATTGCAGAATGGTCGAGTTATTTCCAAGTTCCAAAGTCAAAATTCAAGTCAAGAGGACAATCTTATTGTATCATGTAGAGAAAAAAATATGCAAGATGCAAGGGCGTAGTCGTGCGAAATAGAGGTTAGGGAAAACCAAAGTTTTTCCTACGGATATCAGTATTCAGTATCAGTATCGGCATCGGAATTGGCATTCAAGTTGGTTGTACATTGTATATTGTACACGACAAACGTGGGACAAGACACATAGAAAATGGACGATGGAGAGTGGGCAGTGGGCAGTGGACAGTACACAAAGAAAAAATATGACCATGCTTTTTGACATCTTTATTTCACCTTCAACCATTTTCCAATTTTCATTCCCATCAGACCAGAAAAGTTTATGAATTGTATTTTCTTGTGTCTTGAATTTTGAGGCCTGGTTTGTGTGGTTCATGATTCATAACATATGACATGACAACCCAGAACAAAATACCAAAGAGTTTTTTATTTTTGATTTTTAATATCTGTAATATTCTGTTTCCTGTATTACATGACAATGTGGATTTTATCAAGTGCTTCCCCGTGCGTGTGACATGCAACATTTTGTAATTATGATTGTGATACTAAATTACAGATGCAGTGTGATGTACATAATTCGTAGTAAATTTGTGTTGTATAAGTCGTCTTGTAGTAATATCATCCGAATTTCTTTTCAGTTTGACTCTTTTGCATCTTACGTTTTCCTCTATTGTGGATGTTAGACAAAAAGAGAATCCAATATTATTGGCATTCAAAAGCATGAGGCATAAAAGTATGATTACTTTCAATTCTATTGAACCATGAAAAAATGCATGTTTTCAAAATTCAAAACTCAAAACACTACTCATAAATACACACATACTTTGGATTTATTTCAGTACTCGTTACAAGAATCAATTAGGTCGTTTACTAACTTTTACAAGGCTCTTTTTAATATATTAATATAAATGTGTAGGAATTAAACACGAAATTTTTCGAGAAAAAGCTTTGGCTAAATTTTCCTTGTTTGTCAGTTTTGTCCTATCTTTTTAACCTCAATACTCAATACTCAATACATTATTTCAATGACGTCTTACGTAATAGGAAAGAATAAATTGTCTGGAATTTTTTACACAATTCCAAAGGGAAAAGAAAGCGATTACATAAATAGTACTTGACGTAAACCTTGGGATTTGACAAAACAGTTTGACATTTGAATCCTTTGGCCAAACTTTTGATGTACTCATT